>VZRS01004087.1:0-149719 GCA_013398055.1 Ifrita kowaldi
TTCCTTTTCTCCCCTTTTCCTATCCTCTTCCCCATTTTTTTTTTTAAGATCATAGATGTTGTCTTCAGTTATTTACTCAAGTAAGCTTTTCTCATTTTTCCAGCAAAAACTAACAAGGAATCTGTTCTCACAAGGTATTAACACAGATCAACACCAGCAGAATGAAATGAATGCCACTGGGATGAAATGAACTCAGTAACTCCTGTGTCAATAGATATTTATTCTTCCAGAGCTTTTGTTTAACTCTCATGCTGGAACCTTTTGTACTGATTGCATAAGCTTCTAAGCAACTAAATTAAATGTTTCTCATCATCTTTGATATAACTGATGTCTTCTTTTACCTTTACTCATTATTTTTTTAGCATGTTCATTAATCAGCATTCATTATTTATATTCACTGTGGAAAGCTGCTGCTCATAGTTTCCTTTCAACGTTCTCTCAGTTTGAGAGTTTTTATTTCTGAGACTTTGTCTACCAGGCTTTATCTAACATAGAGTCATGGAAACTGTTAATCACTCTCACTTCTAATATAATCTCATTGCTATTCTACATTTACAATATTTTCTACATTACAGCAAAGATTGCTATGCTAAAGTGCTATGTTTGCAGTCCTGTCAGAATTGTCTCTTTATATGGAGAAGTTTCTTTTTTTTTCTTTCTTGAAGGAAATTTGTCCATTGCTCCACTATTTGTAAGTGTCCCTAGAGATACTCTATATAAGACTCTCAGGATCTGTATTTTTTGAGGGTATTTCTGTTTTTTGGAAGAGGCCTAAGTGAGCTGCCATTTGATATGATGTTCATAACATTAAGCTCCACATTTAATGGATCTTGCCAAAGCTGGAGAAAGGATGGTGCCAAAGGAAACAGACAGTCCTTTGTGAATGAGCCTGAAACAAGAGGCAGCTGTTTGAGATGCGGGAGATATCCATGGCTGATAGGGATGGAAAGTGCTGAGGGTTATCAGTATCAAATTGCAAAATCAATATCCTCTTACACCAGCTTCATGGGAATGGCACCAAATGGTTCTTGATTTCCTAGCATTGTTTAAATATAGCTCAGTTGAAATGTCATGGGAGGCACATGATGGTTGTAGACTCTGCTGAACAGAGTCAGGTCTTGTGTTTGGTTACCTTGGTGACAGCAATAAAGCTGTTCTTCTGTAAGTGAGGAGGGTGGAAAAGACAAAAAGACAAAAAGAAGTGGGAGAGCTGAAGAAACAAAAGATTGGATTGGGCTACTCAAGACCATCTGCATTCATAGACAAAGTACATGTCTGTTCAGGGAATTAGACAGCTGGAGACCGCCAAGCAGTCTTCTTTGCTTTGCCAAATTCCTATGGCACCTACTGGGGTGAAGTGCTAAAGATGGGAGAAGAACTAATAGTACTTCATGTCTATACATACACGGGTCTATGCACACAGCCACACATACACCCCTTCAGCATGCCAGAGACAGCACTAGAAACCCTGTATCTCTGACAATTTTCCTGTCTGTGTCCAAGTTCTGCCACAGACAGCCTTTTTAGGCATTGAATAAAAAATTAAGTTTTACCAAGGCTTTGAGAAAGTCTTTAGTGACTTCTGGTGCTGTGTGTTTCCTTCAAGAGACTGAATTTGAATGGAAAGTCAGGAGGAAAACTAAGATTAACTCAATAAGGAAAGTGGGACAGAGAATAAGCAAGTTGGAGGAGATCAGTGGAAAATTGAGGTAGATTTGTCAGGAAGCCTATAATGATAATCGAGGCACATAAGCCAATATTTTTTTATGATGGTTTACTGATTTTATTTTTTTGCAAGTACTTAGCTAATTCCTGGCGTCTCCTGATTTGCAGGAGTGATGAGCACTCTGTACAAGGATGATACCAACAGGGGCGTGTACAGAGCCTATAAATGTGAAGCAATGTTAAGGCCTTGAAAAAAATAATTTGCTTAGTGACTTAAATTGGCCACTTCAAATCTATGGGTACTGTGGACTTTTATCTCTCCAAGCATAGCATCTCAGCTGTGAATAGAGGAAGTGTTTCGAAAGGGTGCTGTGAAAATGAATGCATTATAGAGATGAGTTACACAGAAAAGCCCATGAGGAAATTAATAACTCTGTCTTCTGAGCAGTGTTATAATTGTGTGCAATAAATAAGGCCTAGAGCTGCACAGTGAAGAATAAGGAGAAAACAAAATACTGAACTGCTGCTCATTAAATGAGCACTGTTTCATCTGCACACTGAATGAAGTAGAGGTCCACTGGGAAAAAAAATGTGACTATGTAATTAAAAAATATACCATCATGTATTCACATGAGGGAGACAGATTAAGGCAACTCGAATTCTGACATTTTCTGATTTTGAGTGCTTTCTGTGCTGATTGTTTTGCAGACCTTGGAAACCAAAGCTTTAGACTGGTTTATGTCGTCAGATATTCTCCACAGGGACTCTTTCATCAATCCAGCCAAACCTGGCAAATTTTCAAGGACATTAAAGGAGACATTCAGCTAGAGGTTAACTATGTAAATATAAGTATGTTAGCATAGCTGGTGTCTACAGAGAGTAGGTGTCTAAATTCCTGGTACAGTCAGTGGAGACTTCATCTCAATTCAATTGCCTGCACTAGTGTCCAGGGCCTTTTCGTACAAACTATTATATCCAGCCTGGTTTCCTCCTGCCACTACTGAACAGTCTTTCCTAGTGCCTGTGTCCAGTTTGCCTAATCCACGTGGTGACCAAGTACTTCACAAATAGTGGTGGACCCCTGACCACAGAATTATGTTCTGAGGCACTTCAGTAAACGAAGTCCAGGGAGAGGGTGGGTGTCTCCAGATACAAACTTGCCAGCTGGATAATTTTCCTGGCTCAGCTGCCTAGTTAAGACAAGATCTCCATTGACTAAAATTGAGGCTGAAAGATATCGTATTTCCCTAGATACCTAAATTTGAATATCTAAATTTAGATGTCTTTTTATGACACTGAAACTTGTGTTAAGTACCTGAAAAAATGTTATGTTCTTTTATTGTACCTCCCTGTGGGAATGACAGGGTGAATTCAACCATTATCCATTATACCTCAACAAATCCCTTGTCAGTTAACATGTATACGTTAGCTGATCATTTGGGATACATATAGCACCTGATTAGCTGTAGTGGATATTCTCTCTCTTGTCCAGATAGAGGACAAAACATAGGTAGTGCACATGGGAGGAAACAGGGAAAGGAGTTCTGAGGGGCACAGGAAACAAAAAAGTATATTGTCTGTTGATATGAGAAGCATCTGGAAGCAATGCACTAGGGGTGTTAACATAGGATGTGGTATTGCAATAAGGAATAGATGACATGCAAAATGTATGACACAGATCAGTTGGAAATATGGTTTGATTGATTCCTTGGTTCACAGACAATGCATTTTGTAACACATTTAAGTTTGGATAGTTGTTAAGTCATTTATTTTCTTTAAAGAAGGATGTGGATTCTTTAGCTTTAAATGCTGCTTTCTGTTTTGGAGGGGTACTGCCAACTGCTCACTTTGACTCAGATGACAGGCAGGTAGGAATATAGTAGACATATTACTCCTATTAAGGAATGATTTTTTGCCAAGAGCTCATACCTAAGCCTGCCACTCTAGTCTCTTTTTACTTTTTAGCATTGAGACCATGTCGCTTAGCTTGAATCCAAGAGGCTTTGGGTAGGTCTTGTAAAGGCTTCTGGTGAGGTAAATCTCCTAAATAAATAATGTGCAGGAGTTATTACACTTCCATGAAAACTTTCAGGTGTTATCTAAGGAAAATTAAAAATGTTTGCAGCACTCTACTAGATTTCTTTGGAGTCTCTGTACTTGTCCATTGCCCATAAGCATGTTCAGTTTCTCAGATTAGGTTATTAGTTGGCTGAATTTACCTGCAGAGTCCTCAAAATATCAGGATAACAATTTAAAATATATCCGCACCGATGAAATGCCCTGAATACTCTTCATAAACGCATCCATTCGATATTAGGTTTTTTATATATATAGATTCTGACATTTTCTAGTGGTCACACTTCCTTTACTGTCAAATGTAGGAGGAAATTCCTCTTTTTGGTACCTACTTCTCCCACTCATAATATCCACAAGATATCTTATAGATTCATTTTAGTGTCTCTCCATTCCCATCCTCTTCTTCCATTACGTTTGTTTTCAACACTGCATCTCCCAAGTTTGACTGCTCGGCAGTCAGTGTGTTTATGCCACCCATATTCCATCTGTCTCTCTTCTATATTTTATTTGACACTCAGTTTCTCATTGTGTCCTGCCTCGCTTCTCCCACACAATTTACAAGATTCTTTTTTACGGATGTTTTTGTTGCTTGAAACATTTTGTACTCCTGGCTGTCCCATTTTCCTTCCTGACTTGCCATTGCCTGAGACCTCCATGTGTGTCTGGTCTATTCTTTGATGGTAGAAACTTGAGAAAATAAAGTAATGTTTCAAGTGATGTAGCAATTAATCTGTTGTGAAGTATGATTAGTGTAAACCTCCCATGCAAAGAACCTTGAGCAACATTTAGTCACCCTAGTCTAATTCTGTCGTTCCAAACCAGGACTTCGGCTCAGCCAGCTCCTGAGCCTGGTACAGAATCAAAACTATGCTACTGTGGATAATCCTTTTGAGAGGAAATTTAGATACTTGATTCTGTTTTTCAGTCAATTGGTCCCTTTACGTCTTACATTACACCCCTGCTTGGATTATCAATGAATTTCTAGCTGTGGCAGCAGCAGTCATTTTACATAGCACATCCCACTGTGGGCTGTGTATGAAATTTATGCCTTTAATTTTTGTATATAAAACCTCACTATTGTGGATGTAGGCATTCTATAAACCTCAAAATGAATAACGAAGATATTCACAGCCCGCACCCCCACACTCCATTACAGATATGCTACAATCAGCTGGGAGTCATGGCATTTATCAACTGCTGAAGGATAATGCAGTTTATCACTTTTTAATGAATTATTTTCTGTACTGCTCATTTCCGGAACAGATAAATACAGTCAAGGACATTCTGTATCAGGAGGGAGTTGCAGCGAAATTTCTTCTAAGTTTAATGATGTTTAGCTAAATCCTTCCCCACAGCTTACAGTTTGTTTCTGTTGTGCTGTGGTATAGAGGCTGGTGCAGAAAGGCCATATAGAGCACAGGTGAGGCATGTTATTCATACACCCACCATAGAAGACATGATAAAACAAAAAGTGTAAAGGGCTTCAGCTCCCTGGAGGGGATGAAGGGAGTTGTAGAGTAGAACACTGTCCTTGAGGTGGTCATCAAGACAAGAAAACCTTCTGAACTTTCAGCTCGAAAAGATTTATGCTGCCACTTATGGAAACAATGTTATTTTGTGATATCTAGCTGTTTTTAATTCAGACAGAGTTTGTGAGAAAGCCTTCTCAAGTCCGTCTTTCCAATGCAAATATGAAAAAAGGAGCCAGAACCTCTCTGGCTCCCCTATTGCTGCTGTTTTCTGGAGCTTGAAAGAAATGCCAAGACATCCCAGGTCTTGTAAAGGAAAACCCCAAAAAACCAACAAACCAATCAACCAACCAACCAACCAAAAAAAAAAAAATCCAAACCAAACCAACACATGTACTAAGTAAAATGTAGGTATCAAAAACCTCAAACAAAACCTCTTAATGAAACGGCTTTTAAAAAGATGAGTTCAACACAGTGTTTCAGCTTTGGTAAAATGAGGTGTTGTGACAAAAAATTGGAATTATTCTCATAAACTCTCAGAAGAACTTTATTAACATTTGAAACTAGAACCTTTTCAGATGTATCAGCATGGGCATTCCTGCTGATGTGAGGAATGACTACTCCACATTAATATCTAGATAGTATTCAATATATCACAACTAGTTTATTGATATCTCTGTTGGCATTATGTCAGAATTTATCAGCAGGAAGTTAGCAATGATTTTGCGTACCTCTTTTCAGTGATGCCATTCTATCTGGCTTATATTTTTTAATTGTTTTTTTTTAATGAAGGTTCATCGCAAGATTTTGTAATTATTTAAATTTTTGTTTATGGATATTTTCCAGGTTCAGGCTTTGACTTTTAAATGTCTTATGTACTATATCAAATATTCTGGTATCACTACTCATGCTATTACTGGTTCAAGCAGCTTACTTAGTGTATGATTCTTTTTGTTGTTACATACTTCTCTTTCTTCTGCTTATTTGAAACATTCTGATTTGGGCCACGATTTTGTAATGCATTACTCTATACATATAAGTCTAAAGCACTGAAGCTACTAAGATTTCCAGAAATTTACTAAATAGGTATCAGGATCCATGCTAAAGACAAAATCCTCTTAAAATGTCATTGACTTTAATTTTTTATATGGTCTTCATAAATTACATATAAAGAGGAAATAAATATTCTTCCATCTAATATATTTTCTCCTTCTAATAGATTAAAACATGGTCACACTACTTAGTAAAAAGTAATCTAAGCTACTAAATGCACCGAAAACTGCAGAATTAATACTGGGAAATGCTATTCCTAATATGAAATGTTTAAGATAAGATCTTACCAATAAATGTATACTTGTGAGTTTTCAGTTGTATGTTACCTTTCACATTAAGTTATATGTTTCCAGACAAGTAAGAATTGGATTATATTTAGATTTAGTTAAGAGTTACATAGGAAGATGAGTGAAAATAGTTTGTGATTTGCAAATAAAATGCTCAGCATGAATCTATAAAATCTGTGGAATTAACAGCAGTGAAATTTAAGGAGGAGCTGGGGACAATTGAGTGTTAGCAGGTTTTGAATATCTAATTCCCTTATGCATATTTTGATACTTGTGTAGTGTCAAAAGGTGTGTTATTCTCTTTTGCAAGGTCAAAAATATTCTAAGAAAATTGATAAGAAATTCAATTTGATCTGCTTTAGTTTAAATATATCTGGTGTCTTTTGAAAATAAGCATCTTTTTCTTCTAAAGGGAAATGAGAAACCATATTTGATCAAGATCTTATAAAATATGCTTCAGCCTAAAGCAATTTTTCCTTTCCAGTTATCAACTCTTTTACCAGGGGGTATATGACAGAGAGCCGAAACACAACTCTAGTGATATTTGTATGGATAGCAACACTGTAACAAGGCTCCCATGGCTGCAAATTGTATCCTTATAAGAGTACTTTAGGATTTGAAAATATTTAAGTAATCACAGTTTTAGAGTTATCATCTGGTAATGCCTGGGAATTGGTGACCCAAGGGACTAATTCCAAACATTACTAGAAAATGACATTGCTCATGTCAGCATGGAAGTGTCTTGGTGAATATAAACCATAATATAAAAGCATTTGTAAGCAATTTGGCCATCTGCTGTTTCCTGTCGATACTGTTTAAGAATAAGCTCATAGCTTCACAAAACAAGTCAATGTGCAAGCACCTGAGGTAAAAGTCTTTGAGACCTCAAGAGGATATAGCTTTTTTATTTTTTTTTTCCCATCTCAGAACTGAACATTGTCTCATGATGTTAATAGAGAAGGACTGGAACTTAAACCTACATATGGAAGCTGCTCTTCTCAACTCCAAGTCTTCCTGGGTCAGAGAATTAGAAAAGGGTCCCTCTTGCAATCCCCCATTAGCTCTGCTTTCTGCTCAGGTGTGAGAGACATACCCCTAGAGGGTGGCCAAGGCAGGGAAAGAGACATACCTGAAGGCATGGTATTGTGTTACCTTACAAGACCTATTAAAGTAGGATTTGTATGGTAATGGCATGTAGTGGTTTATTGCCATCATGCATTTCATTACTGTGTCTATTTTTCATAAGTTTGTTTGCACTTGGTTTTGCAAGGCTGATAGATCCAGGCAGATTTGCCCCTCTGGAATAGGAAATGCTTTGTCTGCATGAAAATCAGCTTCAAGACATTGCCGCACTTGGCCAAAGGAAGAGTGTGTCCTCACTAGACCCTTCCTTTTCTCTGCTCTATCCTGACTGCAAAATGATTTTTGAGGTTGTGAGTGGCTGAAAGCAAGTAAAGTTGGGGTTTTTTCCCACCTCAGACAGTTACTGGGTAAAAATCTTGTAATATCCTAATTTTCAGGAAAAGTATTCAATCACTTCTCTCCTTTTTTTCACATTGGCTTGAAACATTGCTAAAATGAAGCACGATACTGAATAAAATTAATAATTAGAAAGTTCCACAAAAGTTATTAGCACAGTAGTTCTGTGCAATTTGTGCTTTTACATCTAATCCTTGCTCATACTTTTCAGGTTGACGTTGATTTCTGTCTCTTAACAAACTTGAATTCCTATCACACTTCAATTTTGGTTTCATTTTTATTTTCAAGCTCTTGCTAACTCAATAGTTAGCATTACACTGTATTCATTCGTTTCAGCTCAGTTTACTTGGTCACCGGCTGTGTTATTGAGTGCCTTGCACAAGAAACCCCAAACGTGAAAAAAACACACCATGGCTTTTTTTACCTTCTTATTCCATGCCATATTTG
Organism: Ifrita kowaldi; assembly: GCA_013398055.1. Classification (NCBI taxonomy): domain Eukaryota; kingdom Metazoa; phylum Chordata; class Aves; order Passeriformes; family Cinclosomatidae; genus Ifrita; species Ifrita kowaldi. The sequence continues at coordinate 8,477 of VZRS01004087.1, forward strand.
GAAGCTCATTCATGGCCTGTTGGGGAGCTCATTCATGGCCCACTGGGAAAGGTTAGGACTATAATTAGACCTCTTTTTCCCAGGCATTTCAGCAATAGGATGCATGAAGGTTACTAACAGTTTTCTTTTAATTGATCCCTGGTGATTTTACCGTAAAGCTGTTAACTTGTGCACTGGGGACCCACAACCCACAGGCTTCTTGCACTGACATTTGCAGCAATGATTAGAATGTCATTGCTTTCCAATACTTCACTGTCATTCAGGGAGCACTTGAAATGCCTTTTACCTCATATTGCAATGGAACACACATTCACCAGCACACACACACACACACAGACAGAGGCTTTTCCATTCCAGCATCACAAGCCTTTGAAATTGGATTTGTTTTGAACATCCACCTCAGTATTGCCTTTCTTTTCTGCACAGTGTCACTCTCTTGTCTCTCATACTAATGGAAGCAAAGCTAAACCACTCACTCTGCACATAATAGTGGACCCCAAGGGCTAAATGACTGTCAGTATGGAAAATAGTGAAAACAAAGAAATTGTAACTATTTGTGTGAGTGCAAGAACTAATGTTCATCCATGTCAATTCTCTCAGGTCTTTGAACATGAAATCATTCATTCAGTTTCAACTCTGATCACATCACTTAGTGGAGATCAGTACTGAAAATTTTAACAGGTTGCAAGATCAGTGTACTTTATATGGCGGAGGGCTTAGGAAAGAGTTTTAAAAAAAGGGGGAGATTCTGGTTGAAGAATTATACTGTCTTTCACTGAATTGTGCAGCTGTGATTGAAAATGTCACTTTTCAACTCATATTTTTCAGACTTTCCTGTCTGGAGCAAGATTAAATAAAAAATAGATACGTAATTTTAAGTGTAATTTTTTTCTTTGGTGGGAGGGGTGGGAAGTAGACTCACTGATTTCAATATGAGTAACAAATAGAAAAGCTCATTCAACTGGAGTGGCAGAATTCAGACCTCAGTCACTCTTGCTGTTCTCTTGTTATTCAAATTCAATTGAGGCTGAACAAAATGAGTTTTCTTTTATTTTAAAATAAATTTAATTCAAAACATGAAAGTAGCATTGAAATAAAGTGCTTTATGTGAAAGTTTTTATGAAGGATTTTAAAACAATGTCAAAGCTAAACAAAAATAAGTTGTACTTTCTTTGAAAATATCAGGAAATAGCCTTACTTTTCACCTCTAATCTCCAATAGAAAAAGATATTTTTTCAAAAGCTAAAACCAGAAAAAATTCTCTCTAAATAACTCTGAGGATTACATTGGCTTGATTTATAAATTGGTTTATGCAGGATGCTTTAAGACTTTCAGTCCAATGGACTTGCTAGGTACAAATTCTTCAAATTCAGTGTAGAAAAGTCTGTGTAGACTTTCAGGGTGAAGTTTGTTTTTATTTCAGTAAAACATAGATGAGAGGGGACAAGATTAATGTTCAATGTGTCTCTGAAAGGATCAGGAGGGAAATAAACAGCACAATCATTCTAAATATGGAAGGCAAACAACACCTCCTACAGTGCCAGTTGACTGGCACATGTGGTATTGGGTGACAGCGCAAGGTCAAACTTTTAAATGCTTCTACACCAATCTGGAATCCTAAGAATAAGATGAGGAAATGAATGCTTGGCATCAAATGACAATACTGATTTAAATATCTCAGGGACTTGTGGAACTCTGTAGGAGGTGCTGGTGCTAATTTTCCAGGCATGACAGACTGAGATGTACAGACACAGTACACAAAATAAAATATAAAGTGTTGCCGCATAAAATATTGTGGGAATATAGGAGATTACCGGCAGATGGAAATCCCATACTCCAACAGTTAAAACATAGTGCTCTTCTGGTGCTGTAACTTGACAGAGATCAGGATATGTTAAAGAAGATTACAGTAGCTGCAGCTTTAGAAGAGGTGCTGATAATCAGTGATTTAAACTACCTGCATATTGACTGGATGAGAGCCTCGTCAGGAATACATGAATGCAATAAATTACTGCTTCCTGGAAAATCTTCATTCAGACCCCACAAGAAAAGGTGCAGTTCTGTATCTTGGGACACATGACCTGATTAAAAGAAGAATAAATGAGAGAGCTGTTCCTTAGCAGTGATCACTAAGGAATTTGGTTCAATATTATCTTAGGAGAGAATGGACCAGATAAATCTAGCACACAAATATTAACATTATTCTTGAATATCCAAGGCATAGAACAACATGAAAATGATGGAATTAATATAAATAACAACATAAAGCAGTCTTCTGAAAAGGAGGATGTCTCCAAGCAATCTAGAAGCTACTCCAAAATGGTGACAAAATCTAATAAAACAGTTTTGGATAATGGAGAATATGAGGGATTTGGGATATAGAAAGTGGTCAAAGCTGCACTTTACAGCCTTGTCACTGGTAGAGAAGTAATACTGGGCCCATGGACCACACTCTGATGCAGCAAGGCACTTCTTTTTGCAGTTCCCACTGGTTCTCTTGATATAGCTGCCCCAGTAAAACAGTCCCAGGGTCTAGTACCTAGGTTCGAGGACTGAAATATCCATACTGTTAAGGTTAAGGCTACAAGAGTTTAAGCTTGGGACAGGGCTGTTCTCATGAAGCAAGTTGTATGTAGCCAGCTTTTCTTAGGATGCTGGAAGTGTTTAGCCATATGGATGTGAGCCGTACCACACCAGCTGGATGAGCTGTTACATTTTATGTAACACTATGGGCACAAAGACTATATTGCAAAGGTAGCTGATGGTGCCGGGAGAGTCCTTAGACAGAGCTGCAGCATATAGGTCAGAACAGATGTATTACTACATGTATCTGCCAGATCTTCGTGCCTAANGCCGTACCACACCAGCTGGATGAGCTGTTACATTTTATGTAACACTATGGGCACAAAGACTATATTGTAAAGGTAGCTGATGGTGCCGGGAGAGTCCTTAGACAGAGCTGCAGCATATAGGTCAGAACAGATGTATTACTACATGTATCTGCCAGATCTTCGTGCCTAATAAAAAAAAATATTAAAAAGTAGAAAACCTCGAAGCTTCAACTACTATATTANACAGCACAATCATTCTAAATATGGAAGGCAAACAACACCTCCTACAGTGCCAGTTGACTGGCACATGTGGTATTGGGTGACAGCGCAAGGTCAAACTTTTAAATGCTTCTACACCAATCTGGAATCCTAAGAATAAGATGAGGAAATGAATGCTTGGCATCAAATGACAATACTGATTTAAATATCTCAGGGACTTGTGGAACTCTGTAGGAGGTGCTGGTGCTAATTTTCCAGGCATGACAGACTGAGATGTACAGACACAGTACACAAAATAAAATATAAAGTGTTGCCGCATAAAATATTGTGGGAATATAGGAGATTACCGGCAGATGGAAATCCCATACTCCAACAGTTAAAACATAGTGCTCTTCTGGTGCTGTAACTTGACAGAGATCAGGATATGTTAAAGAAGATTACAGTAGCTGCAGCTTTAGAAGAGGTGCTGATAATCAGTGATTTAAACTACCTGCATATTGACTGGATGAGAGCCTCGTCAGGAATACATGAATGCAATAAATTACTGCTTCCTGGAAAATCTTCATTCAGACCCCACAAGAAAAGGTGCAGTTCTGTATCTTGGGACACATGACCTGATTAAAAGAAGAATAAATGAGAGAGCTGTTCCTTAGCAGTGATCACTAAGGAATTTGGTTCAATATTATCTTAGGAGAGAATGGACCAGATAAATCTAGCACACAAATATTAACATTATTCTTGAATATCCAAGGCATAGAACAACATGAAAATGATGGAATTAATATAAATAACAACATAAAGCAGTCTTCTGAAAAGGAGGATGTCTCCAAGCAATCTAGAAGCTACTCCAAAATGGTGACAAAATCTAATAAAACAGTTTTGGATAATGGAGAATATGAGGGATTTGGGATATAGAAAGTGGTCAAAGCTGCACTTTACAGCCTTGTCACTGGTAGAGAAGTAATACTGGGCCCATGGACCACACTCTGATGCAGCAAGGCACTTCTTTTTGCAGTTCCCACTGGTTCTCTTGATATAGCTGCCCCAGTAAAACAGTCCCAGGGTCTAGTACCTAGGTTCGAGGACTGAAATATCCATACTGTTAAGGTTAAGGCTACAAGAGTTTAAGCTTGGGACAGGGCTGTTCTCATGAAGCAAGTTGTATGTAGCCAGCTTTTCTTAGGATGCTGGAAGTGTTTAGCCATATGGATGTGAGCCGTACCACACCAGCTGGATGAGCTGTTACATTTTATGTAACACTATGGGCACAAAGACTATATTGCAAAGGTAGCTGATGGTGCCGGGAGAGTCCTTAGACAGAGCTGCAGCATATAGGTCAGAACAGATGTATTACTACATGTATCTGCCAGATCTTCGTGCCTAATAAAAAAAAATATTAAAAAGTAGAAAACCTCGAAGCTTCAACTACTATATTAAAAAAAAAAAAAAAAGAAAAAGTAATGAAAACAAGATTATTATTATTTTATAGCATGAACTGTGGGAAATCCCTGCATACTTCATTAATACGACAGTTCTAGTAAGCATTGTTCATTTTTCCGGGCTATATTTAGGGAGGTGAAGCAAGCCTGTGATCAAATCAGTTTGTAGATCCAGGAATCTTTTCAGCTCATCCTAAAGTAAACATCCATTTGGTCAGCTGAACTGAGTAGGTCTTTGTGTACACACCAATTTCTAGTGTCATCTGAAAATGTCTCTGGATGTCTAGGATGCCATCACAGGGCTGTAACAGGACCTGTGCCGCATCTGTGCCCTTCCTGAAGAACCATCAGAGACTGGATCAAATAGGGCAGTGCAATTGCACTAGATACCAGATGTGAGTGAGCAATTGATTTTTATTCTAGATGTCTACAATAGTTAAGGGAATATAGCCCTAGGTGTCTCTGCTTCTGTGATAGGATGGAGAGAGATAGTAGACACTCCAACATTTATTAAAGGTCATCCCATCTTAAGGTGAATTTGTCTCTGATAATGCCTGTTTCTCTGGGGACTACAAGGTCTTATATCACAAGCCAGTGTTACTATGCTTCTTTCCAAACTAAAGATGAGATCACTTTTATGGGAATAATGTGTATTTTTAAATTGCAGTTGGAAGGAAAATTCCATTATACAGTGTATGCAAAGAACCGAGGTCTTAATTAGTCACACTGATAAAGCTCCAGTTCCTGAAGTGGGCAAAGGTTCATGCCTGGTAATTTCAGCATGTTCTCTCCATTTAACTAACCCAGTACATATACAAACAATATTCAAAATTCAATTTGAATATTCAGAACTGAATGCTTTTGGTAGTTAGTTTCAGCACAAAAGGACTCTATTTTCCTCAATTGATTTTCTTTTCCGTTAGTTATTTAAAAAAAGAATACCAGTCAAAAATCTCTTAGAGAATTATAGCAACTAAAGTTATACTCAATGAATATTTAGGTGCTACTTTTTATAGACAGGACAGTGATGTGAAGTGAATCAAATAATTTAAGATTACAGTTTCATTTTTTTTGTTCATATTAGAACCCTGTGAGGTATCCATAAATATATGTTTGTTCTCTGATTTTTTTTTCAGATTCCTCCCCCACGCCCTCCCTGCCCTTATATTTTTAAACTCTATTTATTCTTTCTACCATCCGGAAGATTATTGAATAATTAGGTCCTATGTACCTTTCTTTGTGTGAGATAGGTATGCAGGCATTCCTCTGTGGAAATTCATGAAGAATTAACCTTTGAGTTTCATAATAAATATGTTTTTAAAATTCATTTTATGTGAGCATGTGATAAACATTCAGAAAAACTGAAAATCATCACATGAAATATGATCATTTCTTTCTAGGCAATTTTTTTAAACAACTTGGCTAGCAATGATATTTTGAAAGCTTTTGCAACATATATTTCTTATCAAGAAGGTCAGCCAAACGCCTCCGTGTGTGTTATTATCACACATTATAATACATTTTAAACCTTTAGTCTGTGTAACCTTATGAATGATGGACAGAACAGAATGCAAATAACTTTACACTAATTTGCTGCAGATATTGATTATGTCACTGCTAATATCTATGGAGATTAGAAGGGAATAACTGTCCTACAAGGTTAGAGAGTATTATGGCCAATTCTTGCCCTTACACCAAAAGAATCAGGTTAAATGTGTCAGTATCAATAAATACTCTCTCCGATCCTAAAATCAGGTGTTCATATCCAAACTGCTGTGGGCTCTGGATCATGCTAACACCTCAACAGTGCCTAGTGATACAAACCTCCTTTCTACCAGCCAGAAGTATTCCAGAGTCTGTCCTAGAAATTTAACTGTACAGACAAGTTAGGTCATGGTGCCTGGGACTGTGTCCTGGCACTCCTTGACTTTGTGTTCTCAGCAAACATCAGATGCGATGTCTTGGTTTCCGCCACTGATTATTGTTTTCTCCTCCCTTTCTTTTCTTCCTTCCTTCCTGATGTGAGTGCTGATCAATACTTAGAAAGATAGGTGGGGAAATTTTGCTGTGGCATTGGGGAGATCAGCTTTAGCAGCTGATCATGTATGGGCATTCTAACAAGCTACTGCTGTGCTGCCTGTTCTGGGGTGACCACAGGCTACCATGCAGGTCTCGGCCTCTTGGACATGGCTGCAGGTGGCAGTGGATGCCCTGGTACCTGGCTGACATAGAGGTGGCCACACAGCTGGAGCTGCCCTGGGCAGACCAAATTCTTGTCATGCACCCTATTGAGTAGTCAGTAGGTGGCAACACATTTCTGTGGTTATCAAACACAGTATGGATGGCAGAAGTATTATAGCCCATTAAAAATCCCCTGAGCATCCCCCCAGATCTTTTGCTTTCATGTTGAAACCTCCATAGGTGCTTCCTAGCATGAATAATTCTGACAGGTCAAGCTGTAACCAATGCATGAGCCACCGGAGCCACCATAATGCATCATGGCAATAGGACTGCAATGCTTAGCTACTGCATTAATAAATGTTTGATGATTTTTTTTTTCTTTTTGTACATCAGGTGATTTTCTAAATGAAATAATTCCATTGATTTAATTTTTTCCACAGATCCTTAAAAACAAATGTGCACATTATTGACTGAAGATCTGAAACATTTCAAGTGACTCCCGGATCCCTAATCCCACACACACAAAAAAGAATCTGTTTCTTCTTGGTCAACACAAGAAGCACCTGGCCTTTATTTGATTGATTCCTCTGCGTAAATTAGAGGGGAGAAAGCTACATTTATTCTTACAGATTTTTAGTGGTTTTTTGGCAATTAGATGAAAAAATAGCTGGAGATTTTTCTGCCCAGTGGAAAGAATAATTCTGGAATTATATGAAGCTAAACAGAACTCACAAAATAATCTTGATTATAAGAGACAGGATGCTACCATCAATATACTGCTAATAGAAAAAGCCATTAACCCTACAGCTAATTGAAATGCTCAAACTGGTTTAAACTGTGCCTCTTTTAGCAGGAAAGAGATTGAGCAAAAAGCGTGTCTAAGAACAATAGGAATATTAGGGTGCCCTACTGTGTTCTGCTTCCCCTGAAGTCTGTGTAAATGTTTTTCCAATCAGGGCAAAGGGTCCAGCTTTTTTGATGATAATTGTCACCAGGAGAATACATGATCTACCATATTTTCAGATGGGCGAGAAATAAAAATTGTAGTGAAATTTTCATATCAAAATTTTAGGTGAACTCATATCAGAGTTCAGAAAAAAAGGAACTTGCAAACCCCCTGCCTAGTTTTTCTGTTTCCATCTGATTCCACTGCCTCTAACTGCAGGCACATATGCACATAATTTGTTTAGTTGCACTGTGTTTCCTGACTGTGGGCTACCTACTATCCCTGAGATATGCAAAGGGTAACTGGATGAAATACAAGAGTTTACCAGACTAACTGACTAAACAGTTCCTTCTGCATTTAATCTCTATGGATCCCAGCCAGCTTAAGGACATATTCACATTTAGATACAAATTTCAGTTGCAAACAGATATGAACTGGTTTTGTTTGTACTAACAGAAATATTCAGAAGTGGAACACCTCAAGCTAAAAATGACAGTGGTGGTATGCTTGAGGGAGTAAGCCTTGCCCAGAGGCAGGTACACTGCTTCAGATATGAGATGGGGAATTCACATAGGTAGATTCCAGGTTGTACATCGGGTCTGCTACTTAGGGACCTCAACACCTTATGTGGTACCATGTGTCTTGGGGTGACTCCATCATGTATAGCCCCTATCACAGCTTTATGCCAAACAATTGATTTTGTGCCTTTTCTGTGCCTTTAAACTGAGCTTGAGAGGGAAGAAAAAAAAAAGGACCAAGCAAACTTTTCAAAGCTGTGTCTCAAGGACACGGAGATTCACTCCTCTGCGTGCTCTGGCTGCGGTAGCATGGGGGGAGCATCCAGCTGGCTTCTTCAGCCAGTTTTTTTTGGGTTTTTTTTTCCTCTCTCCGGCGTGAGACAGAAAACTGAACTTTGTTTCCTGGGACTTTGGTTTTTTCCCTTCTTCTCTTCTGGGCTGTTTCAACAACATCAGAACACATCGGGAGAATTTTCCCCGAGGCCTGAGGGGGTGGGCCCTCGCCCAGCTCCGAGGAGGAGAGAGACCACATCTACAGAAAGACTCTGAAATCTTCCCAGGTTTCTCTCTACAGCGAGAGTTTTATTATTTAGCATTATTATCCTTTTCTTGTGTGTTTGTTAAATAAATAGTTGTTAGCTCTTTCACTTTCCTTCAAGGAAAAATTCCTTTTTTCCCAAACCTGGTGGGGGGAAGGGTGGTTGTAACCTGGTTTTCTCTCAGAAAATATATTGCTAGATTTTGGCCAAACCAGCACACCATGACATAAACAGCCTTCTAAAAAAAGTAGATCATGATCCAGTTTTCACCTTTTTAATTACTGTGGGATGTTGCTAATAATGAACTTGAAAAGGTTAGGGAGGATGCGATTATTTATTTAATCTATTTTTTTGAGCAATTCTCCATATAAGTGTTTTAAGGAAAAAGCACAGAGAAGTTACACAACTGAGATAATTGTGCTGATGTGGTGAAATGATTTTGAGATCACTGTTCTTATGAGGTGTTTTACCTCATTTATGTTCAGCAGTAATCTGGGATTAGAGGGTGGTGGAGATTCTTATAAAATCCTTGATTTCTGGCTTCCATGCCTTCCAAGTAGGCAGAGTAGTTCACATTCTTCATAGTATCAGTAAACTTTTTTTCATTTATATTCCCTCTATAGTCTTTTGTCCTCAGTTTGGAAACATAATTCTTTGATTAGAAAAGTTTGCTCCTTGATTCCTGAAGTGCTAGACAGCACTAATTCTTGTCGTATTAAATTTCACATATGAAAGAAGGCCTTGGAGTTGTGAGGAATGAGTAAGTGTACAGCTAGTCAGAACAATTATGTAGTGCTGGAGGCAATATTTGCTGCTTGTTTGTATATATCTAGCTCAAACCCCCTTATCAAAAACTACCTTACTGAATCTGGAAATGTTAGGGGATTTTTTTGGATTATCTCACACAGTTTCTTCATATCGCCTTAGGTCGTTTAATTCACGTCCATAAAGGACAAGTAAGCTGTGGAAGGAAAAGATTACAGTGCCCCTGCTAGTTCTAAACAGTGTGTATTTGATTTATTCAGCCCTCTTACTTTTATTTGAGGTGGAAATCTCATCCAAAGGCTGCTGACTCTCTCTGTATTCCAGATGTTGCCATATCAGCCTAACTTCCATTTCTCATATCTCCCTTCTCCTATCTGTCAAGTTTATGAAAAATTAGAGCCCTCATACAATCAAAATGTCATCCTCCCCACCTTCCTCAGCAAGCCTGGCTTTTGATTATGGGTAAGCAGTCATGTGTAAAACCTCACATTGGACCTCATCAACAGGACTGCTTATGGACTGTGGAATCTGCTACATGATATTATTAGATCAGGTTTTATTGAGAAACTTCGTGTACTAGAAAAAAAAAGAATGTTTTTGGTGTGTTTTTCACTGAGGTGGTGGACATGTTCTGGAATGCTTTAATATATAGGTGAAAGGCAATGTTATGGCTGAGAAATTTTTGGCTGTGACTCAGGGTTCTGAATCCGCCTTGAGTCAGTTGTGATCAAGAATTACTATTGTCTCATGGTCTTTGGTAATGATTCCCAATAATGAAATGGATTATGTGTTTGTATTTGAGTGAAAGAAGGATATTTAGCTGTGTTAACTGACCTAAAAACTCACTTCTTGTTGCTCAGCTCAGAAAGAGTTGTACTGACAGAACGTCGGTGTCTGTTTAAATATTTTTTTGTTTTCCTTAAGCACTGGGACTACATATTTATCGGTGCTGACAGAACGCGTACACTACATGCCACCCTTCAGCTACATCCTGTGAAACACTTGCCAAGACCCTGTTGCAAACTAAGACCTGAAGTAAAAAACCAAAAGTCATAACAAATAAGTTGACGGTGAAAGAAGAGAGGAGGGATAATACTGTGGTGTGTTTTATTGTAAAAATCTGAGAAAACGAATGTAGTCCCAGCTGTAGATAGAAGAACAATAGCAAGAGAAATGCTAAAATATAGCATATAGTTTCATAATATGCAGCTTATGGAATTCATGGGCACAAGTTAACAGGGAAGCAGCAAATGGACAAATTCCGATTTCCAGATGTTCTGAGATCTTTGTTTTTCATGAGTGATGCAAAAGGGATGAGATGCAGCTGGACTTGGTTAGCTGGAGGGGTTCTCCAACGGTGGAGAATTTCACATAAATCACAGCCTTGGGCTCTGTTGAATAGGGACTTGTTTGGAGGACTTAGAAAATTTGGAATCTACAACCAAATCTATATGCCTGAAAAATACCAGTCATTATGCTGGAATTAGACTGGCATTCAGGAAAACACAGCTCTATAAGTAAAATACAATTATTTCTGATTAACTTTACCTGGAAAACTCAATGAAACAGAGATTCTGTTTCTTGCATTGCAAACAATGTCAATAATAAGATTGGTAAGGCTTTTTGTTTTTATCATTTTCATGTTTTCAGGGTTAGTATAGCAATTTTGTGTCTACATCTTGAAATTTAAAAATTAGGAACTCTCTCCACTTTTACTTTTTGTAAACTGAAAAGACATATATTTTGCGATAGAGAAAGGTAATGGTGAATTGCTTCAGTACAAAAGGTCATGAAAATAGCTGGCTGCAACTAGAAAATTGCATTTATGTAATTGGAGACTTACACCAATACAATGTCCCATGAGTTGAATTTACCAAATTCTTCAGACCACAGCCCAAAGTCTAAAGAATAAATCTTTATTTAACAGTAAAAAAATCCCATGTCACTTAATATGGCACAAAATTGCACACTAAGGAAATTGAAAACTCTAGCTGTATGTGGCTTGTCCATGAACACTAGTGTGATAAGAGCAGGTTTGGGGCTCTTCTAGCTCACTGTTCCCTTTCACCCATCTGCATTCCAGGTTAATCCATCTCTTATCATTTCAGAAATTTTCTGGTTTAGTTTTTCCATGGTATCCATTACTGTAATGTCTAGCTGCTGACCTTCCAATCCGCCCAATTTTAAGAAAGTCTCAGTGAAACAGGCCAGTCCTCCAACCTTACCTTGTCAATTTGGTTATTTAAACCGGTTAATCTTAATGGCTATACAACACTTTTTGTGAGGGAGTAACTCAAATTGTTACGGCTTCATGCCCATTTCACCTCAGTTTAATTTGAGTGTAGTCTGCCAAGTGTTACAAGAAATAAGGGCAGGATAATATTTTCTTCACATTTAAATATTTTACCATGTCATTTTATCCAAGTAATTTGACTGTAGTTTCAGTGCCTTTTACACAATGAGTTCAAAACACTGACTGATTGTTAAGAACTGTCTTTTCCAGAACAAGGTATGTTTTGCTACAGTCTCTGCTGCTAGACAGCTCACTTTCAGCACTCTGAATATAACTGGAAGTGAAATGGGCTCTGTAAATTTAGGCTTGGGCTGAAATAAAGCACTTTGAATGAGACAATGCTAACAGTCTGATCTGGATAGAGATTCTTCATCTAATGTTTATTTGTCCCTCTATTAACTAATAAAACATCCTAATTTTTATGATCTGGAATTCAGAGTTGGTCTATAATACAAGTAGATGAAAAAGATGAATGAGACACTAAAAGAGCCAAAATATAAGTTCCACATTTATTTCCAGTCATAAAAAAACAGTAGTCAGTGTTGTATATTTTATCCTTCAGTGTTTTGGGATTACTTTATGTCATATATTTGTGATGAGGAAAAGCAGACTACAGAGTTTAGATGTACTCACAGCCTACAGAATTAGACCATTAGCTCATAAGCAGACGGAGTGAGCATGGCCCAGACCTGAATGAAAATGCTATTTATACACCTTTAGTTGGTGAAATAATATCTTTGACTGGACAATGACCACAGGAGGGATTAAGTTGGTAACATTTTATCAGCAAGTCTTGCTATACACCTCTAAAAGAAAAGTGTGCTCAGTGCTTTCCATAATGAGAAGACAGTAGATCATGGTTGACTCATCATTATTATGGCCCTTGAACAAAGATATTTTATGTACCAGAAATCAGCAATTATTGCCATAACCCATTTCATAGTTAATGGACAAAAACCATAGATTCTTCACAATGGACTTCATGGTGGATGATCTGTCATGCTAGAAGAGTTCTTCAGAAATGGTAATTCCAAGGACAAACTTTCTGAAACTCTTTCACTGGACATTTAATTAATAGAGGCTCTCTAGAAGCTGCTAAAGGAGTCAGAGCTGACTCAATCCTTCTTTGCCATGTAGTGAGGCAGACAAAATTAAATCTTGCTTCAGTGGCAGAACAACTCTCCTAGTCGAAGGAAAATCCTAACTGAGAGGGAGCCAGCTTGTTCCAGGAGATGGCTAGAGGTATTAACGACAGCTGAGATGTTCCTTTCTTCCTACTGCATCTTTCCCTGAGGTTTATCTCACCCCCAAGAAATAATTTCTTTCTCTTCCTGCAGTAGAAGAAAGACCCCTCCCCTCCAGAAACCCACACTTCCTTCCTGAACTTCTTTGCTTGCTGTAGAGAGGAAAATGAGGCAAGGCCATGGAAAAAGAGCAGATTCCAGAAAGAAGAGTAGGTGGCAATTACTGAAGGTTTCTAAGTTGCTAGAACAGAAGACTGCCATAACCTGACTGAAAGGGACATATTTATCTCTGTGTCCAATGAATGTGTCAAAATGTGGACATTTCAGGATACCTGATCATTTTTCATTACTGCACTTCTGAAATAGTAGAACATTCTTGTTTTGATCATTTCCAAGGTACCATGAAATTGACCTGGGAAAGTCGGGATAAAAGGTGCTCATACTATCAAGCAATATGAATTTCAATCCATAATTCGTTATTTGGTAGTGCATACTTCAGATGGCATTTGTCTAAATGAAACAAAAATAACTGCATCTAATATCCAGTTCATTAACTTATTATGTGTGCTGGAAATCACGTATTAGCTATCACTTTTCTTCATCTTCCAGCACAAAAATCAGAATCTTAAGAAAAATTTAATGACCCTGAAATAGATTGCCAAATTAAGGTGTAACCTCGCAAGATAATTGTTTCTTACTAAAGTTGAAGATTCAACTACTTCAGTTTGTAGTTGCAAATATTCTTTTTTTTTAAGGCTCTTATAGATTTTTTTTCTTAAAATGGAAAGATGTAGAGACACTTTATTTGATTAAGTGCTACTTACATCACTATGATACAGCTAAAATCAAAGCAACTTAATGAGATAAAACAGAAGTTAACCAAAAATATTTCAACCAAAGCCAATGACTATTGGACTGTAGACTTGAGAGGGATATTTTTCTTTTAAAATATTTCTTCCTTATACTTAATGTAGTTTTAATTTATCTCAATAAAATACAAAACGTATCTCAGAAAAATGAACTTTTCCAAAGAAAGAAGATGAAGAAATAAAAAGGAGTGAGAGAAAGTAAGGGGAGATATATTTAAAATAACACAGGGTGTGTAGCATGTAGGATTGGTAGCATTACCAATAGGTGAAATACTACTACAGGGGCTGGGAAAAGCAGGAGAATGTCAGAAACTGATTAGTTGCTTCATATTAGCATAAGGTAAAGGAAACAAAGAAACAATCAGTGAAACTCTTTGTGGTTTTTTATGTTTCTGCTGACACTGTGATATAGAAATAGGGATAACCATGTCAGTGCATTGGGCTAAGTCCCACTGTTCTGGGGAGTAGTTTTTAAGGTAATGTTGAGAATCTCATAGAACCAAACAGACAAAAATCTTTCCCATAGAATTTTCCTCTGTCTTTGATAGGTCATCTATGCACCCCTAAAGATCTACTGAAGCAATATCTGCAACATCAGACATCTCATTAATGCTTTCTGCAAAACCAGCTACAGCAGTGCTGTGTACCAACATCTCACCTGTGGAGAGCTGAGGTCTCCCCTCAAAAGCCACACAATGGTCTGTATTGACAGTGGTGTCCTCACCTGACGTGCAAACCTCATCAGAACAGAAGAAATCTCCTTTTACAGTCTTAGCCTAGAATCATACTCAGTCTGTACAGGATGAAGTCTCTTGCATGGAAATATATGAAAGTCCTACTCTAAGGATTGATCTAATGAACCAGAACCTCAGCCACCTGCTGAGCAGGTGTCGCTGCAACCATTTACAGGCTGAAGATACGTGCTGTGCTCTGGCTGGCAATGGATTGAAGACCTTAGTGTGAACTTAAGAGGCATTCAAGAATAGCTGGTCTGTTGCAGACATATTATTAATGGCTATTCACCTTAAGAGACAAAGAGAAGACACAGGAAAGGAAGTAAACTAAACACTCAGAAATGCAAATTGAGCAATGGCAGATAGTGGAAGCAATACAGAGGGGTTCATCTCATGGACTGACAAGCTATGAAAAAAAGCACTCCAATATAATATCAAGATATTCGACTAGAACTTTGACTGATGAGAACAAGGGGAAGCAGGATTATGCTGAGCCTTACTGGAAAGAGCAAACGTATCTGGTAGTTGCTGGCTTGAAGGATTGTGTGAAATTTATTATGGGATGTTGAAAGGGGGCTGTGAGGATGAGCAAAATTGTTATAGTGTTCAGAGGAAGGGCTACATGCTGGGGAAAGGGGAGCAGGGTGTGTAGTTGGAGTGGATCCAGGAGCAACAAAAGTGAGAAAAAGAGAGGAGAGGGGACAGAGAAGACTGTCTGTGTGAGTGTGTGGGCATATTTTCTGGGAAATTCTAACAAGCTGAATTAGCCTGAAAGTTGAAGACCAGCTTCTGTAGAAACCAAAGCTGTGAGATCTGGAGGCCAAAAATGTCAAATCCATGCTAAAATTTAGAGATCATCCAGAAGTGACAGCAACCTTGTGAATCAAGATTGTTGTCCTTGTGGGTTTTGACCTTCATTGTCTGGAAATGTGGAGCAAGATGAGGCTTACTGTGTTCTCCATTGTGTGAGTGCTGATTTTGTTAATGGGGTTTCTAGTAAAGGCCTTGCTCTTCAACTTGTCTTATTCTATGTTCTTGGATTCTGTGTGTGTGCATTTTGCATCTTTGGTACGTGCACCAAACCCTGCCACTGTCTGGATCTGGAAAAGGGCACAGTATCTAACAGGCTGGGAAATAGAAGTCCCAAGGCCTTCACTGAAGCTGACTGGTCTCACCACTTAGTGCTGATGTGAGGGAGTGTACTCCCTTTGCTTCCTGTCTTTAACATCCTGGTCAAGTACACCCGGCTATGTCCTGTCAATTGAGTGAGTGAGGGAGTCAGGAAATGGTTGTACCTCTCAGCCAGACTAGGTGTTCTTCTTCCCTCAAATCCACTTGAGGCTAACTGGTTGAAGCTTCGAAAAAGTCCCTGAATAAATGAGGTGAACATTTGTTTTCAGTTTCCATTTTCACATAACCACTTTCCTCTCCTACCATAAACATAAGGTAATAGAAAGAGTTGCAAACACCTTCACTTTTCCACTATAAATGGTTTAATGTCTTTGTTTTTACACTTCATGACAGTGGCCACTGTCATGAAGATAATAGTAACCTAATCAAGAGCACATTTTGATCAGAGCATTCTGTCCAGGGAAGGAGCTCTTACTGGTCTCCCAAGAAACAGTCCCCAAGTTTGTGTGTCCATCCCTCCAAAAACTGCTATGTTGTTCACCTCAGATCTTTTTGGCTCTTTTCTATGTCTGCCTGGGACACCTTCTCACGTTCCTGTCTCTGCTTTTGTGATGTGGTTCTCAGCAGCTTGTGCCTCGTGTTTTTAAAATATATTTTATGGGAGGAACCCTCCTTCTTCCCTCCCTGGCAATGAATCTTAAGCTATCAAAAAACTGGGTAATGGGGCATAGAGTATAATGCATCCCCAGGGAAAGGAGCACAGAGCACAGAGATAATCCTAAACTGTTATAGGTGACTGGATGATGACATAGATCCTGTGACTGGATCTATGTGGTTCCAATAATAAATATCCTAGAATTTGCTTTATTTATTTTTGAGTGCTTTGTGCTTGTCTATAGGCTATAGTAATTTTTTGCACCTAATACTAAATACCCCATTATACCTGCAATTTTTAAGCTGTCAAATTACAATGGTATAACAGATTGTATGACAGGGAAATGCTTTACCTTTGTATAGGAGCCACTTAAAGAGTTCATTGCTTGAAAACAAATTAATATGTATGCTGAAGTGTAGGAGAAATGAGATTAAACAATTAAGTCAAAAGATGATAGTATTTTTTTTTGTTTGGCTGAGCTATTCTGTTGCCACTAGTTGTTGAAGTTTTTTCCTATCCTAAGGGATATTAATTACAGAAAAAGAGTGTATAGACCTGCAGTTTCTACAAAAACCTTTAATCTCTACTGTGGGAGTACATTCTATTATAAATGCAAGCACACAACATTCACTGACATTAAAAGGAGTTATTGGCACTCACTCAGTGGAGAATAGATGACATGGTTGCTGAATCAGTTACTCATCTTTCAAACGCAAGATATTTCGTTGAAACATTCTTTAAAAGGAAGAGTTAAGAACGGAGAAGAGAAACTAGTACTTCTATTCAAAGGAAGTTTGACATTTATCTAGTGTTGATTTCTTATCTGGACATACTGAATATACTAGCACAGATGATATTTCAAAAGAATGTAAAGTCACAAAGTACTCATTTATATGCCCCATGAAAACCAGTGGATGTTGCAGATTTTCAGAGTTTTATGGACAAAATAGGGTTTATGTCCTAATGTGTAGGAAATTAATAGTCACAGTGGTTTGAAGAGCAATGACTTCCCTGATAATAATGATAAACAGAATGAGGACTTGATGGATGTACCTAAGCTAGTGGAGGTTAATGATGGTGCTCCAAAAAGATTTGATTTCATAGTGATAAATTGAAGATGACCTGCAAAGATGAAGTAGAAATCCCATTAGCATTTTCAGAGCCTCCTCCCCACAGCAGAATTAGATCAAGTGGTGCATTGGGTGCTTTCTTACTCCCAGAATAACAGATTGTCTTGTGCATTGTCCAATGGCATCCACTTCTGATGCAGTTGATTAGGTCCCCCTCAGAGTAAGCTACAAGGACAATTATCTATGATGTGGTGGTTGAGGCTCTAACAGTGAAGATTAACTTTTAATGGCAGAACTAGACAGAAGAACCTCTGAGTATACACCCTGACAGAAGTTTGGGGTTAGGCTGCGGTGTGCTGCTGGGTTCATTGGAGGAGTGATGCTCCTTCTTTAAAAGCAAAGTCATAGCTTACATAAAGGACCATAATAAAAGCACAAATCATGTTTGCTCCCCCCAGCTGCATGACACCATACAGCCAGATATCAGAGGCCACAGGATAACAGAAAGAAGAGAGGAAAAGCAACGCAACAACATTTATTTTGGGGCTTTCTGTAAGAAGATGGTAGAGAAAATTAATATATTCCTGGCAAATTGTTCATTGTTCTAAAATATTCTTTATATCCAAAGTGCCATTTGAAATACAGCCCTTGGTGGCAGTTAATATTTCTTACTACTTTGGGAAGAAAATATCACATACATTGATAATTTGAAACCAATTTTTCTGGACAGAATGTCCATGCTGAAAAAAAGCAATAAATCGTCTAGTGCACTGTGGCAACATTCTGGAGAAATCAAAGGTCTTGCAGACCCATAAGAATGAAAGGCCCTTTTGACCTTATCCTCTCACTGTGTATTGAACTAATAGGTGGATAGGGAAGCTTACATTACCTGTATCAGTACTGGGATTGGTTTTTAGTTGCTGCAGCTGTCAGTATGACCTTTCTGTTGAATTAAATTAGCTAAACCCCCCTGTTTTTCAAAGACTAGCTTCCCTTCATACATTATTTGCATGAACACAAAGGTGATTTTTGCATCTTAAATTATAACGGGTAATTTTTAACACAATTAATTTTAACAAAAGTTAGGAGAATAGGTCAGAGCAAAGAAAGGACAGGTTAGAGAATATTAAATAACTTAGACGTAGCCAAGATGTCAGGATGTGATGAAATTAACTAAGCCAGAACTATCTTTGAACCATTATTAATTATGTTCAAGTATTCTAGGGCAGTCCTACAAGACTGCAGAAGGGCAAATACACTACTATTTTATTTTAAAAAATGGGTGGTGAATTAGAAAGAAAGTTAAAATGTTGAGCTGTAGACAAGCCAGTATAGCTATGACACCAATGAAGTTATGATAGCATTTTTATGATATATTTTTAAACAACCATTTTATGCCAGAGAAGGCCAACCTGATTTTGGTTAGAACAAATGTGTTCAAACCCCACCACATTAATTCCTGAAGAGGACAACTGTGAAACTGGAATTGACTGTGTGACTGGTTTTGTTGGTTTTTAGTCAGGCAGGGTATAATGGCCAGATTTATTCAACTTGATCATTTTTCTCTATATTTCCACTTCAACAATTCAATATTTTCTTAATTCTTTCAACAAATGAAAAGTAGTACAAAGTAAGAATTGGACATCTTTTTGTTACTTTTCAGACTATCTGTAGCAGAGAAGTTTATAAGTGGTTGAGTGACGCTAATTTTATAAACATTGAAGACTTTTCATCAGTTATGTAGATTTTAGAAGGAAAACCATAAAAAATGTCACTGATTTGGAGAAGAAAAATGTAGTTTACAGAAAGCCTTGTTGAACAGAGGTCTCTTGAAAATGGTGCCAAAATACAGGAATGAGTATCCAAATTCAAACTGTGTACTTGTAGATAATTCTCATAACTGGTCACCAGAGACACTGAGTTCATTAAAGCAAATGCTTACGGGAAGAAAAAAAAAGGCAGCTGCTAATTCCATGCATTTGCATATCTCCAGGTGCTGCAAGGAGTTGACACAGGTAGCTGACATTAAAGATTCGGTTAGACTGCTGTGTTTGTAGAGGCAGAAACTGCAGTGATATAATAACCACTAATTTTTTGTTATGATTTTATCTAAGTTTTTCTTGCTCCTTTCTGTAAACAAGAAGCACAATTATACCCAGGCATTCTCCTTGGAAGTCCTGGGGACAGGGATAGCTGAAAAATTACCTTGTTATAGAACAATTCTAGAAATTTAGACTTAGATTTTTATTTTTCATGTTAGCTTTCAAACTAACAAAGGGATAAATATTTGCTTTAGCTTTTCATAAACACTAACATAACCCCATTGCGAATGATGCAAATGTTACCAAATGCCACTGAATGAATGAATATGATAGAATAACATAGCAATGCAAATTATATTCATTGGCAGCTGAAATTTGTCTTCCATTTAAACAATGCTAAAATGAACTTTTCATAGATACAAATGTAATCAAACCGTGAACGTTGCTAATGTTGTAAGTGTAGAGTAAATGGCAGGAAAGCTCAAGTGGAAGTTGAGGTATATAATTCCAATGTGAAAATTCAGTACCACAAAATTTAGATTACTAGTCTGAACCTAATTCTAAATCCCATAATAAATAATCCATACTTTAACCATATTAGAAATAATGTTTAGGGAAAAAAAATCCCTCCCCCCAAACCTTACAACTATAACTTTCTTACATAATTTGCTTTTATAGCAACTTTGTAGGGGGAAAGATAACTAAATAAAGTCACTAAAATATTTATAAGAAATATATTGAAACTACAAGAACATATAATATTGACTTTCAAGGACCTTGAGTTACTCTTTTATCTTTATCGCTGTAAGTGGAAAAAAAGAATCATATATGCTATTTATAGACACATTTACTCAGGTAAATGTTCTGTATTCAGAAAATGTTGCAGGCTGTATTGTTGACAAAACATCATCGGTGTGTATTTAGCCTATGCAGCAGATACAATTTGGGTAGGATAATACACCATATTTTATTGGGATAACAGGAAATGTTCCCCATTCTTACGGAATAAGCAGCTTGCCCATTCCTGAGGGAAATGTAGTTCCTTATTCATTATTTCACAAAAATGGTCAAAGTATTAGCCAAAATACCTTCTGTAGTTTGGCACTTTCATGTTATCAGATAACAACATAGGATTGTGTCTTTACAGTATCCTTGACTCCTAAGTAATTATCAGTCTCAGCCCCCCATATTGTACATGTGATTTTTGTAGTTACTTTACATCTTTATAGGTTAAGGAGTATACGAAATTTTCAGGAAGCCAAGTGGAAATGCCTTTTGTAGCCCATAACATTTTGAAAAGAATTATCAAGAACTCTTATTCTGTGTGTCTACACAAATTTATTGCCTTACAAATTTTCCATAGTTCTAATTTCCATTTCTTTTTTAGGTTAGACCCAGAAAATTCCTCCAACAAAAGGCAACTCAAGGTCACAGTCCCCTGAGGATATTTTCATCAAATCAATCCTTCATAAAGCTTGAAATATATAAAAGCATTATTGAGCAAATAAGAGGCAGCATCTCTTTTAACAATTACTTGGCTTCATAATGAAATTGTGCAAACTTGTCTCCTTTAACTCACTCTAGCAAATTCATGCCTGCCAGAGTGGAATTTTTCTTTATTTAATTTTGCTAATTTCTCTTGAACAAACGGGGAAAGCAGACGTGGTGGAAGGCGAATGGATAGAAAATGCAATAGGCAAACCCCAAAAGGCTGAGAGTAAAAACAAATAAAATGAAATCACCAAATAAGTGCCTATAAGTTTTGCATTAGAAGATTTAAAAAAAAAAAAAAAAAGCTAGCTGCCTAATTCTCCAAGCCCAAAGCGAGCAGCCCATAAAAGCATTAACACAGAGGCATATGTGATACACAAAAAGTACAGTATTCCAGAGACATCAACACCAGATGTGTTTGTCTAATAGCTCAAGCAATTAAGATGTGAAGCAGACAGTCTTTGAGCCTCCTTAGTACTGCTTCCATCTTCATGTTGTTTTGCCTTAAGTTGGTTCCCTGGGGTCAGTGCCTCCAGCGAAGCTGACAGCTGGGCATTTCTGGGTATATTCTCTTTCCTCGTGGCCCAAGCAGCTTATCAGAGCAATTTCCTGGTTCTCAATCTGTCCATAATTAATCATAAAAAGATGAAGTGCCCTTCCATCTTGAGTTTTAAATAAATCTGGAATTTACATCTTGTGGGTGCTTATTCTGAGTCAGGGAACAAAAGTTTAAGATTGGATTGTGAATAAGTAGGTGTCTTTCATTTGACTCTGGCCTCCTGTCTTCCTATTGGCATTATTATTTAACTTGTAATACACTGTTATTTGGCTCAGTGACACGCTTTCCTGGCACTGCTTGCTGTGTACTTTAATTTATACAGCACCAATTTCAATGCTTTGCCTTTTTTTCTGATTTTGAGATTGCAATTTCCCCTGTCCCTCTCCCTGGACCATGAAAATCAATGTTTCATAACCTAAGCAAATGCTCAGACTAATTCCGGGTAGTAAATGGACATGTGTAATACAGCACTGGTGTGCTTAGGAGGAGGTGACTGCACAGCCTTTACATATGTACTCAGCATCAGAGTGTGCCGGCTGCTCCTCAGGCACGACGGAGATACAAGAGAAGATTACAGTTATGACTGCAGAGGCTCCTGAGAGGAGTATGAGACCTCCTATGTACTAGGGGTTCCACCTCTACTATTCTAATTAATTTATGTCTGAGAGCAAGTCACCGTGTGTGACAAAAGCTATTCCTTTTTCCAGTCAAGCCAAGAAGCACTGAAAAGCACACTACTCTCTGAAGCTTTTTGCTGGTTTGTAAGCAGGATGTCTCTGAGAACTTGATAATCCCCCAGTCTTCATCTTTCTCTAAACAGAGCCAGAATTTAGCACTTGGCAAGAATATATTGGCAGATGCTAAAGACCTTGGTGTTCCCCTTCACTCAGGAAGATGTCTTAGTCCTCTGGGGATATAACGTAATTTTATTTGAACAAAGCTAAAGCCTTCACTTATCTCACTTTGTCCACACTGTTATTTAGAAGTTTGTTTTCATGCTTCTTTATTCCTAATGAGTTTTAGATTTTCTCTAGAATCATGTTTCAAAGCCCATCTTGCCCTGCTACATGTTCCTTTGTCCTCTGACACCTTATTTTGATGGATCGTGTATGCATTTGGAAGTCCTATCCCAAAAACTGCCCTGCATGTTGTGGTGGAAACGTCTACTTTTTGTAAATTAATATTTTTTGACATATCTGACAAACAGATTGCATAGTTTTATTAGCTATCTCTCTGTAATTCCTCTGCATATTTGAGAAATTTAATGAATTCTGTTGAAGCAGACTCCCCTGAGTGTTTCTCTTTATTTTGTAAGACTACAGTAAAGACCAGCCTTGACATCTTGTTAATCTACAAAACCCCCCAGACACTTCGCAGTTGCAAGAGCTGCTGATGGAGAAGTTATCTAACATGATTATCAAGAGAGTAATATTTATTATTTTGGAAATCTTCGACAGCAACATAGATGATATCCCCATCTGCCAACCTAAACTTTTATGAAGGTTTCCTTCAGTCTCACTCACACATTCCTGTATAGCTTTATTTATTTTAGTGCCTGAACAAGAAATGCCTCTGCAGTTTTTTTCTCACAGTAACAATGAATTTGTTAATCAGCAGAGAAAACTCCTGAATAATGGAGGAAAAACTCCCATAGGTATACAGGGAGATACCAATGTCATGAAAAATCAGAAAGAACATCAAATTTATTACATTCAGAATGAAAACATATTTTGCTTATTTTTCATGCAGGCATTCCTCACAAGAGCTAATTTTAAAGGATCTTTAGGTAGCAGAGATTGTATATAGCTGAGAACTGATGACCTTTATTCACTGAAAGGGAAGGTTCTATGTCCATTCACTGCTTGTGATGCAGGATGGAGTCACCTGGATCACCTGAATATCTCAGGCAGCCTCATTAATCATTACTTCAGGCATTTGTCTTGTTTATTTTGGACCAACATCTCAGCAATTAAAAGCAGGACAATAAAGAACAAAAGCAGGACAATAAAGAATGAGATGGCATTAAATTTCAGATATTTTAAATATTATGAATATTTAAAAATTTAAACAAATTCCCTAATGCCTAACCAAAATGTTATAGATTTCTTATTTTTTTTATCATAACTAGAAATATATCCCAAATATTTCTCATTGTAGAGAACAGCATTATTTAATTCCAGCTCTAGAAAAAAAGAAAGAGAAATGGCTATCACTTCTTTTGTGTTTAACTCCTATGTTAAAGGACTATGAATAGTGAAACCCAGAAAGTTGGGTAAATGGAAACACTGGTGTGAAGCTGTGTATCTACATTTCATTCAAAGGAGGTATTCCTGATTACATCACTTTGACATGTGGACCACTATCTAGAAAATGCTCAAAATGCAGTGCACATTTCCTTATACCCAGGAATTCCTTATCAGTTTGGCAATAAAGCAATATTAATATGGAGTGATGCCAGTTGCACTTTGCACTGTGCAGTGCTATTACGACTTCACAATAATGTTTGCACAAAAATTAAACCAGGTTTCATTTTACAGGAAGGAATATTTTATAGATGTGTGTGTGTATGCATTTCTAAGCAAAGCACAATATGGGACTTAAGTTTGTTTGTTTAGCACAAATTAAAACCAAAGCAAACAAACTCGTGTTGCTGGAATAGGTTTAGATTGTAGTCTGATCAGGCTACAGAAAATTTCAGCTGAGAATATTGCACCTGTCAACTGCTTTTCATATCAGGGAATTAATCAAGCTGACTGTTCAGAGAGTTTTTGAGGATGTTCATTATTTCAGCTATTAATTTTTAAAAGCAGGAAATGTTGCAAGTCAACAGCATCCATAAAAATTGATTTATTGTGCAATTTACTTCATGGCACTGGAAGGAAAGAGAAGGGTTTGCATATGCACTACTGCCCCTCTCAATTTTGTAAGGCATACAATGCATATGAGTATATAACTTTTAAAGTGAAATTATGTAGCTATAAGTAATAGAACCCTTTTTGCATTGTTTTTTACTGGTGTGGATGGGTAACATTTGACTGCTTGAAAGAATGGCAGAATTTAACATTAAAGAGAATGAGAAATAAAAGAAATTGCACAGAGAAACAGCCAGAGAAAGGAATCTAAAACCTGTGAGGTCTCACTGTAAGACTGAGTCATCAATATAGTTGTCTATGCTTCAGTCTCAGTGAAATCTATTAAGTGCCATTCTTTTATAATGTGTATTTGGTGCATTTGCCTGTGTGTCCCATAAAAAGAAGTTTTACCTCATTTAGGCAAACTGGGTTAGGGAGAAGATTCTGTTAAACAGCTGAATTAATGAAACTTCTTGCTGCAGACTCTAAGGTCTGTTCGTGCCGGAGGGGAAAGATATCTCAAATTTAGAAATTTTGGCTTATCAAACACTCTAATTCACAGCATCTGAAGTATCTGAAATAAGGCCTTTATGATGCTAAACATGGTTTATAGTTGGTGCAATGCAGTTACCTGGTACAAAAGAACATCTTGTGAGAAATTTCAGTCTCAGTATATAACACCTTCTATACAGTAGTGGCTAAATTCCTGGTTCTGCTGTGATTTTTGGGAATTCAATTAGGGCTAGGATTCAACCTCTGCTTCTTTAGGTGATGTAGTACAGCCTTGACTTGAGGGCTTTGTCATTTGCATGCCGATGGTCAGAGTGACAGACAGTGAAGATCTCTGTTATTTTATACAAATTAGATTCACTTTGGGGACCTCTTTCTTCCCTGAACAGCAAAAATAACATGCTAAGTCCAGGCTCCTGTAACACTGATCTCATTGGAGAGAGCTGCACTTGACCCACTTGTGCTAGGGTGCAAATGAGGAAAAAAAAAGAAAATACAAACCAGCAAAACTCAACATCCAACTGTTCCAACAGGTAAATCCTAAGTGCTTTAGAGGGAAATACAGACTTGTAGTAGGACACAGACCTCCAAAACATTATACATAATTCAAAAGGGAGACCTAATCTTCCTGAAAATCTTGACCATCTGGGTAGAGGACATTACACAGCCCATGAAAATGACAATATTATTAAGGAAACTGTAGATCTTCTCAGTCCTTTAAGATTCTAAAACTGGATCTGAGGATCAAAGACCTACACTGACATGAGGAGAAGGAAAGACCATGTAACATTTTTATAGTGTTTGTCTCCTTGATAGCTTTGCTCAGGAAAATATTAACTTACTTTAGCCTTTCATATCTGAAATATAGTTCAGATTATGAAATGAATAACATTGCATTTGCTCTGACTGGAGAAATCTAGAGTGTAGGGACCACTATTTGTTTTAGAAATCCTTTTTATATTACATATCTAAATATTCCACAGATAAAGAAGAGATGAGAGATCACTCACATATACTATTTAAAAAGAAAAGATGGTGTGGGATGTTATTTCCTGGGCAGTTTTACAGGAGAGAGTCATAAAGAAAGTAAGGCTTTTATGCACACTTTTCCCACGCAATATTTTTACTTCCCATTAACTTTTTATTAATAACATAAAGTCCCTAAAAAACCCAGAGAGCTTAGGCTGTGTTGCAAGACCTTTACAGAACCATTGATGTGTCTTAGCTTCTTCAGGCTTTCATACAACCCTTGGGTGGGCATTCAATGACACCAAAATACACCTATAGGGGGCTTGTGGATTAAGTAATAAGTGGCTAGTCTCCTGTTGGGACGTTGCTCTTATCATTATCATCTTGATCCTCAAAAATATTCAAGCTGGTAATGATTTTATGCTACCTACTGTGTAAGATTTCAGCTTCAGTGTAACATTTAATAAAGCATTGTCTGTGAGGTTCAGTGGGGCTGTATTGATAAGAGTTGCCTTTAGAAGACTTTGTGAGGCTGAGCAGTGGTGGCTGTGTAACACAAACACAGGAAATAATGAAATAAAAACAAACTACATGATATGCAGAGATAAATGTTCACTCCAACAAATGAAGAAAAATAATAGCAAAAGGAAAAATATTGCAGAAACAGAATGCAAACAAATAAAGAAATAGCAAAGAAGAAAGACAAATAACAAGAGCAAACTAAGAAATGAATAACAAATAATAAAACAATAACAAATAATGAAAAATAACAAACCAGACTTCAGAAGTAATCAAAGTGAGAAGGAAAGGGAAAGAGTGTATTATACAAGAAGCAGATTAGTGCTACATGCTCTTGGGATCAACAACTCAAATTCCTTGCATAGGCAAAAATGGGTTAGGGAATAGTTTTGTCAGAGCTTTGCACATCACAATACACTAATTGTTCATCAAGACAGAGCTCAGAATGGCTAACATGTGGATTAGCATGCAGATTCATGGAAGGAGTGTGATACGGGAACGCACATAAGCTGCTTGTGCTTGTCTCAACATTTACTCAAAAATTCAATGTATGGAAATAGTTCAAGAAATCCAATGGCCTTTAGATCAGGAACAGATAAAACGTACACATGAATGAGCAAATGGAAACAATGTATTAATTTTGTGTGTTTTGTTGGTTACTTTACCTTTTGCTGTGAAAGTGATGTCTGTTTAGCAGTGGTCAGGAAAAAAGATGAAGGAAATTTCCACTTGCAAATATCCTTTCACTGGAATTGGAGTAGTTTGTAGGGATATTCACATCCAATTGATATTTTATTTTGGCAAAAAAAACAACCTGCTTTTTTGAATTTCTTAGAACAAGATGGCTTAATTTCTCCTTTTAAATGACTAATATTCTATTTGATTATTACATGTATCCACTGTATTTTGAGATAATTCAAAATCATATTGCAAGAAAAATTTAGTGAAAATTAAATGTTTTGATTGATACAAACCAATTTCCAATTATTCACTTCCAAATTTCCTTTCTCAAAGCAACATCTCTGTCCCAACTTGAAATTAAGAAAGATTTGAAAACTCAATATGCTGCATTAAATACTCATCATCCGCGTATAGCTCCTATTATTGTACAGCCTTTAACAATGGCATCTTTAGAGAATAAGCTGTTTAGGAAAAACACCTGGAAAAACATTATGTTTCTTCCACACTTTTTGACCTTGAGGATATGACAAGAGCACACAGAGAAAGGGCAATCTCAGAGGGAGGCAGGCAGGGGAGAAAGCAGCTCACGAGCAAGACAGTGTAGCTTTCCTGCTGCAAAGAAGCTGTGCTTTCTGCTACTGAAGAAGCACAGGAGAGGGAGAAATACCAGCATTAGACCCATCTCCCACTAACCCAGTGTCCAGGGCACTCTTGACAACTGTCTCAGTTCTCATGCCACCCAGAGAGACAAAAGCAGCTCTCATCTGCAAGGGGAGGCATCGTGTGCACGCCACTGGAATGGGCACTGCACATGTGTGTCAGAGCTGGTGCTCTCAAAGGGGTATTCATGTTCCCCTTTGTGCTCCATCAGTTTAAACAAACCTTCTCTTCCACTAGCCACACTGAAATACTCCTTACCTTCTCTCCCAGCTTCCACAGCTGGAGGTCCAAGCAATCTGGCACATGATAGCAATGTGCCCGCTTCATGCCACAAATTCCTGTCCTTCAGTTATTGCTGTGAAGGAAAGGTTATCTCAGAGAGAAAAAAACCTCCAACTGAGATTTTATTACACTGTTTTGTTTTCTGTGTTTGAAATGGTGTCTTGTCTTCACAAAACTTACTCTTTTAAGTCATTGGATTTTAATGACATGAAAAAGCACTGAGCCAGCTGTCACCATATTACAAATGTGACTTTGAGAGCAAAACCAATGAGAGTTTGAATCCACCAGGACTAGAGTTATTGCAGAAAAGGTCTAAGGTCTTCTTTCTACACCGCTGACTGTGGAGGCTTTATCAGGTTGTAGACAAACATTTTTAAAGCAGTGAGGAAGGCTATAATATCGAAATTATCAAGTAAATTATGTTTAGATGACCCTAACCAGCCCCAAAGAGAAACCTCTTCCTCCTTACTCTCCACCACAAAAGAAAGCTGGCAGCTTTCTTTTCTGCCTTAAAATGTGGCAAGCTATTTACAGCTGTGAATAAAGCAAACCAGCCAGGTAGCTAAGGGCATACTGAGAGCAGAGCACTCTATTCACCTGGGTTGGCTGCAAATAAAGAGCAGCCCAAAAATGGCTCACCT
The DNA here is from genome assembly GCA_013398055.1 of Ifrita kowaldi. NCBI lineage: Eukaryota > Metazoa > Chordata > Aves > Passeriformes > Cinclosomatidae > Ifrita > Ifrita kowaldi. Next base: position 37,117 of record VZRS01004087.1, read on the forward strand.
GGTTTCTGCCTGACCTGAATAACATCAGATTCTGGGGAGGAACCTGATGCTCACCAGCATTATCCCAGTACTGCTGCCTGAGGTCAAAACTCCATTTTGCCAAGGTTTGCACTGTTCTAGAGGGATTTGTCAATGAGAGTATTACTGTCTCAGGTGTCTTTGATCTATGCTCAAAAGCTCAAATGGCCAGGATTTCAAAGGACAAAGATTTTTCTCTGTGTTTATAGCAGAACCTATAACTTCTCATTTAGAAAAACACAATAATATTTAAGTATCTTTACTAAACTGTCTTCCACTTTCTTTTCTTTTACAGAATTGGATGACAATGTGTTGAGGTCAAATGCTGGTTATGTTAACATATTTTGTGCTGAACCATGATACTAAAAATCCAGGACACGCACAGGTCTAACTCTTTCAATTTCATCACCTTAATTCAAAGCTGAATTCAGCAGGGAACTCATTTTATGATAACTAGTATCACTACAACATAAACTGAAGTTGAAATAAATGTTGGTGTGCAGTATTAAAAAGTAACAATTTATGCTGGCTTGGGGTTTAGGAGTTCAGCTTGGGAGCAGACATATTTTACAAATGATTAAAACATCAGAATCTTTTATCTTTCTTCACTATTGGGATTTATAATCTGTTTTACTGTAGCTTAGACTTTACACTGATACAACAGTGATGATCACAGATACTATGAATTTTTCTAAATTGCTTCTCTGTATATAATATTTCTGTATAATCTGATCTATAACTGCTAAATCAGCCCTAGAGAAGCCTATGTTGTTGGCAGGGGCATCATATAATCATCCTGAAATCAAGGAACAAAAGATTATTGAAATATGTGTAACAGCTGGATCAGTAAATCAGGTCTAGTCTGGTACATAACATGTTGAAAGTAACCAGTGTATGCTATAAGTCCTGTGTATTTCAGAGCAGTTCTAGTGGAGAGAAGATGCTGAGCTTAAACCAGGATATAAGTCTCAGGCAACTATACTGAGTTTAGTGGACTTGGATTCACAGATACGAGTCTGAGACCATTTGATTTTCATGATGCTTCTAACTTCAGGAACAGGGCACAGAATGTTAAAACAGCCTCTGTCTCTTTTATCTTTAGAGGAAATTTGTGTAGTGCTGGGTAGGACTGACTGCATGCACTCCAATTTACCCTCTCCATAGGGTCTGGAGGGTTACCCTTAACCCCCTTGCATGGCCACTCTTTGGTGGGTGAACCTTCATGCTCTGTTTAAAGTTCATTTTGGATTTGAGTCAATAGGAAAGGAATATAAGATCACTTTGGGTCTGAGTCAATAGGAGAAGAATCTATCAGTGGGCTGGAATGAGAAACTGTGTTCAATGATAATCTAAATTCATATGGACTTCAAATTCTGCCCAAATCTCAGCTTGTATTAAACATATATAAATTATGTTTTGATTGTCATCTGCTTGATATTTTGAAAATATTTAACCTTTGTTTTTTCCTAAATTGAATCAGAACAAAATTACATAGGGGATTTCATAACCATTAAAATTGGGGGAAAGTCGAATCTGAAATTAATGTGCTGCTTTACATTATTTTCCTCTCATTTTCTGTGGCTCTGCCTGCATTAGAACCAATTCTGTGCCTTATTCAATTAATGTCTTCATGACAGCACTCAGAAGTGAAAAGAGTTAAAAACTCACAGGGGAGCTCTAATGGTAATGTGTCCTGAGAGATATTCATTTGGCCCCAGCTGTCCATTTTATTCTAAGTGCTAAATGCTTTAATATACATAGACTATCATTTACATAGCAAGTAGATATGCGAGATGAATTATTTATTTTGTGACAAATACCTAATACCCAATGTACTGTCAAATACAAAGAACTTCCTTATTTGACCCCCGTGTGTAAATTTGCATTATAGAATTCATTATCTTAGCACATAAGTCACATTGAAGTTATGTGCAGATATCTGTCAGTGGAGCTGCAGATTACTGCAGCTTTGATTTAATGGCACTGTTTGCTGTTATGCCATACTTGTACTGCAAGAAACCTGATTTTTCAGCTTTGTGCCGCAGAAGCTTCTCATATATGTAACAGCTGTACTTCTAATGCAAAAAAAAAAATAAAAAAAAAGTAGGTGCAGTAGAAAACCAACTCAAATTATGATGAAAATATGAAAATCAGTAATTTGTATGTGAGAGAAATTGCCCCAGGATTTCTTATGCCTGAATGAAGACCAATCAGGACTTAAATCTTCCAAAATCAAGAAAATAATATTTGCTCTGCTCTCCCCGGGCAAGAGGTGATGTGATCTTATGCAGCCAGCTTCATGTTTACATTCCAAAAATGTTAAAGAAGTCAGCTTGAATAAGAAATTGTATCATATCTGATTTGTTACTCTTATACTGCATACCGCTCTGTTAATTCTCACATTAATCTTTGATTCTCTGTCACTGGAATCCAAATCTTTAGTCACTATTTATTCTAACCATTTAAATACTCATATTGGACTAATGATCATAGAATGTCACAGAGTAGTTAGACCTACCTCAGGGCAAATATTGTACTGCTCACCTTAGTAACTCTCTGCCAAATTTGGTATTTGGTATCATGTCCTCATGGCAGTTATCAGGATAGTCCTCAGTGTTTGGTGTAGTTGAGATAAAAGAAAGTATGAGTTCAGAAGCATATACTCTCTGAAATTCCATGGATATACTTCAAAAGATTGTGAGGTATGACTTAATCTGTGTGCAGATGACAGAAAATTGAGATGTTTATTTACATAATTTGTAACCATAAACCAAGGTTAAAGGTTTCACAGAAACAGCCCATCTTACACTCTTTTGTATGCTTAGCCTTTTTTTTTTTGACATTTGACATAACTTGTGGAGAGAAAGAGTAAATAAAATATTTCTAAAACTTGAAAGAGATTTTGCCTGAGATGAAGTCAGAACAGGAAGGTCAGGTCAATTTTTATTGAATCAGTCCAGTTTCCCATCTTCTACTGAGATGCAATTTCTGAAGCTAGTGCCTTCAAGGCTGACTCATTTTAGCAGTTCTGCAGAGAGGGAGTTGAGAATACCCAAGAATTTTCATTCTGTAGGTTAGAAAGTTGGTACAGTCACACACTGAACTCATCCAGAAGGAGTTTATGCCTGCTAAGTGAACTGAAAATTAGTGTTGACCCTGAAAAAGCTCTTCTATAGCTAAAGAATTTGTTTATCTGCACTTTGGCACTTCTTGGACCATGAAAACCTTTGAAACACAATAGGCCAATTAGAGACCTGGTGTGAATGGGCTCAATGCCACTGAAACCAGCAGACTTTCGCCCACTCACACCAGGTTTGAATTTGGCACATTGCCTTTGTCAATGGCAAAACAATGTTTTCAACAAATTTCCTGGCAGAAGCTATGCTGAATGGAAAATGCATTCATTTAATATGTTTATTTGCATAACAGATCTGAGCTTGGGCAGAGTTTATTATTCATTATGAAAGCTCATTCCCCTCCCAGCCAGCAATGAGTTGCACATCAGAAAGGCTAGCCAGAGACATTCAGGAATCAAGAAATATTTTTCTGTTTTCCTTTTTTTTTTTTTAATTGTAATCTTCCCCCTGCTTCTTTCCCCACAATGAAGCAACTTGAATGCTGGGCCAAAACCTTCACAAATAAAAGTTCAGGAACAGATAAATATGAGGTCCTGTTTAGACACCTGACTGGTTTTAAGTAGAGTTATATGGTCTCTGGCTTTCTAGCTGATGCCATGTTTGATTCTGAAACACTCTGAAAGAAATTAATGGGACCTCATCTTTTAATAAGGTAGAGATCTAAATATGGATTTATGTGGTTAACTTTAGGCTTTTATTTTCAAAACTCTTGCTGTAGATTATCAGAAAGACACATCATTCAACTGAAATATTCCAGAAGAGAGCTTCCGTCTACTGTAGGAGATGGAAGATAGTATATTTCTGTTGTGAGGAAGTTTAATATCCTTTACTACCCTATATAAAATTCTGGATATTTGGTACCATGGTGTTGAATGGTGAAGCTTGAACTGTCAGGTAATATATATGGACAGATTTCTGAAAGCCCTTAAGATTAGTGCTATAGCCTTTGCTTCAGGTTTGATACAGGGAAATTGAATGGCTCAAATGCATAAAGAAAGAGTTCCATAGTGTTATGTATCCATTTTATCTTGTATTTACATGAACAATTAATGTTACAATGCAATAAAATTTTTAGTTATTATTTTGACCACTCTTGGATGGTCCCTTAATTTAAGGGATATAAGAGAAAAGAAGGTATTTTTGAGAGCTAGAGGCTGACTGCTTAAAGTAGACTATATGGCACTGGTGTTGTGCCCTTAGGGGGCAGAGAGCCCCTAGAAAGGTCCATGACCAGTGCCTCCCTTTCCTACTCCAACTAAGTTTTTTGGACCTGCTTGTATGAAGAAGGTTTTGTAAAAGTAGCATGTGAGCAGGGTGCTACAAATAGGAGTTTTCAGGGAGAAGTTTGAGAAATGTAGGTTAACTGGAGTTAACATGCAGGTGAGTATGACAGTACATGAATTATAAACAGAAAGCCAGAGTCCTAATCTTTTACCTGCAGTTGCAAGGGCCATCTGAGAATGCCTCAAAACATGCCTTTCATTGAGAAGCTGTGTGAACTCTGCCGTTACGTGTCAAAGGGGCACTGCTGTAGATGTATTGAAAGTTTTCATCTTAGGAATTGTCTAAGATTTGTGCAGGAGAATGTAGTTAAGCTAGGAAACATCCATGACTTCAGAGATATAGGGGGTATTATGTTTGCAGAGTCCTTCAATGATACAGAAACTCATTTGGTTAAGAGAAAGTATGTTTGCCAATCCTAAGGAAAGAAAATGGCTTTTGCTGAAAGGGATTTCAGTGAGTTTCAGCTCTGAACAACACCTGCTGAGATCAAGAACAAAATCACTCTTCCAGGAATGACTGAGGATCTAAATTCAAATGGCCTGATCTGCCTCCCTTGCTTTCTGTTGCAGAGGAAGGTCTGTAAGTGGGAAATATATGCATACATACACATACACAATATGTGCTCTCTTGCTGACCTTATACACTCCGGTCTATCCAGCAGCTGGCCTTGTATCCCTGCTCTCCCATCCAAGACGCTGGTGTGTAGATACAGCTCAGCAGTTACGTAGGCTTACACACACATTCACAGCCACAAGCATGGTGGATCCTCCCAGCAGCTGGCCTTACTCTCCAAATTTAACCGCTAGTTGTAAACTGGATCCCTTGGTATCCCGGCTGTTTCATGTACAGGGTAACACACGAAAGGGCTTTCTGGCTGGTCCTGACCTATGACCTTGCAAGTAGTCAACTGCCAGACCTTACATCCTCCACAGGTGCTGAATTAGAACTCCTAGTCCCCTCAATAGCAAGTGCTCAGACTCTTTGGTCTCTCCAATATCTCACCCAGACTTATAGCTGCTCTAATATCTCGGTACCAAGCTTTTACCCTACTGACCAGCTAGTTCAGCTTTATCCTTTCTCGTGACGACACATCAACATATGATTTAGTTGAGGTGCACACCCTGTGGTCTCTCCAGTTTCCGACATCATGAACACATGGTGTTTATGACCTGGTCACTGATTCCTGGCTCTTAGACATCCACACACACACACATGGTCACAGAATAAAGAGAACCCTCATTCAAGAAAATATTTAGAAATGCAGTTTCCTGAGAAGACAGGGCGGACTGCAGATCAGATGCAGGGCATGTCCAGACCTGAGTACTACCAGCAGTCTGTTTATGCGCTTGTTTCTCTGGTTTATCACCTTATTTCTCTATCTGTCATCTATTCCATCTTTCAACACTTACATATAAACACACTTAAGTAGGTGTTATCTGTAGCTAAATAGACAGTTTTCTTGTAAGATTTTTTTTTGGAAGGTCCTGACTTGTGGTAGTCCATGAGGAATACAAATAGCTACAAGTGACTGCTTTGACTGACCGCCACGAAAGCCAGGATACATCAAAGGGGTGCAAGGAGAATCTGACTCTCTTTGTGATCCAGACGGCATTCTTCTACTGTTTTGCAAGAACAACAGAAGTCAGAGAATAGCACAGTCATGAAAGAAAGCAGAGGGGAAGGCTGTGGAGAGAAACTGAATCCAATTTTATATCTAGTAGTTAGAAAAAGCAGCACAGACCTGTCCATTATCCAACGTCTTGGGAACAGTGTACCAGACAGCGTCACCTGCTTGTTTGCTTGTGCGTCTTTTAACATACACTGCAGTTTGAAAAAAGTGGCATGATATATTACAGAGCAAGATTCAAAGACCAAGTGAAGTGGAGAGGATGGATGAGACAGAAGAATTACAAAGGAAGATGGTAAGATGGCAAGTCTGTCCCTGAGGTCAGGACATCTGAAGGTGATCTTCATTTAACATTCCTTTCCATCAAAGACCTGTAGTAGAACCATTTGCTGCAACAGTGGCTGTGCAGTGTGGAATGAGCTTCATGTCCTCTAAAATATATGTTAACACTTAAAGTTTCATCAAAAGTACACATTGTTTATAGTTCTATGTGGATAAAAGCAGGAACAAACATTCCTTTTTATGGTTTTAGAAGATGGCTTGTTTTGAAGCAAAAAATATTTTTCTAAGCCCTTTCTCAGGGCAGTTATTGAGACCATGAATTTTATTTCCCAAAGCTGCATACGTAGATTGTTAAACTCATGTTCTTTCATATCCATCGTATTCACCAAAGACCCAGGACTGCAAATGTAAGCTTCAAGTAATACTTTACCTGATTTTACAGGTGACCACTTTGGCACACACTGGCAAATAACTGTCTTCACGGAACTCAGGGGTAAAAGATAAAAATCTCTGTGTGCCATCAAATTGTATGAATAAATGAAATCCATTCCTAAATGAAAGCCTTATTTCTAGACCTAAAGATTAGGAATGGGTTTTTATTTGTCTTAGAGGGCTTTTGGCATCACACCTGGAATATTCTATCTTGCTTAACGTATAGCTGGTGGCACTTTTTTTTCAAGGTATAAACAAGAGAAGGATAAGTTCTGAAAACTAAGTAATATTAATCAGAGTTGTTGTGAATTGTTACCTGTGGACTTAATTCAATCGAGAAAGAAAATTTCCTTTTCTGGTGAGTATGGGACAATAAAAATAACAAGTTACTTGTTAGGCAATATATTTCAACAATGAATTTACAATTTAATTAAATATTTTCTTTTGTCTTACTTTAGTGTGTCATTGCAGATTTCTCCTATATTTCCCAAGTTATAATCTTAATGGATCTACTAAGATATGATAGAGTAGATAATAAATTGGGTACGCAATCATTTCATCCCAGTTGTTCTAAGTCTAGAACAGTAATTCAGAGACAGGCTGTCTAATGTGGTAGGATGTTGAGAATAGGCAGCCATGACAGATGTGGACGTGGAATCACTCCTGTATTCTGGTGTCATCCTTCCTAATTCTATTCCTGTGTCACTGGACTTCATTCATTCGCATGACTTCGTGCCATGTCCAGTTTTACTGTGATTTCCTCCTAGATTTTTGCTTTACTGCTCAAAACTTGTCTGAAATGAGGATCCACATTGAGTGTACATTATCCATTTCTATTGTACTAGAGACATCTCTCAGGTTTTACCATGAATTTATGTTCCATTGGGCCACTTCTTTGCAAATACCAACATTCTTCTCAGTCTGTATTCTTTTATATTGAGTCTTATATATCAGCAACACACACGTCAGCAGCATATTTTCTTTTCCTGATGTCAAATTATTAAATGACTGCTCTGGTATCAAACTGTCTGCTCAGGTCTTTGAGAAAAGTAGTTTCATGGGCTAATGATTTATTGAAGATCACATGATATTGCTCTGGTGTGTTAGCAGTCTTTGTTGCAGCAGGGTCATAATGCTCAGCCCAGGGTGGGGGTGGAAACGTGATGCTTGCATGCATTTTTTACTGACTTAGAAAAAGGATCAATTTAAAGTTCCTTTCACAAGAAAACATTCCTTCCCTCCTCTGGTCTCCAGTCATTCACCATGGAGCTTACTGCAGAACTTGTCTTTTGGGAGCTGGAATGTTATTTAGAAGAAAACACAGTTTTGAGTAGAATTATTATCCATTTTGAGTCTGCCAGGTCCTGATTTGCTTGAGATGTGATCACAGTTGTAGAAAGGGTGCCACTGCTATTTGAATTGATTAGATAACCTTGGTTTGTTTTGCTTTAAAGCTTATGTCAGTGCTATACAAAGAGGTAGACAGATACTCTTTTAGGTCATGTTTAAATCAAAAGGAAAAATGAAGAAATAATTAAGCTGTAATTTTTTCTGGGTAATTTTTTGAAGTTATAATAATGAACTGAAAATTAAGATTTCTCTGCCTTTCTATAAAGAGTATTGTCAATATGGTCCAAAAATATTTTATGATAAAGAGAAAAAATATTTTAATAAAGAAAATATTTTTTATTTCTTTACTAATTTTCATATTTCAAGATTCTTATACCTATCAGAGTGAACAAACAACCAGATTAGATTTTTAGAAGTATGCAAGGTAGTATTCATAAATTCATGCTCTTTTCATGTTAAGTACACAAATTAAAAAATTGGGAATATATCAAATTGAAAATTGGTCTTGTAAAAACACTTAGACACGAATACAATGATATTCACACTGCGAGATGCACCAATGAAGTTATCACACCTGAAATCCAATATACTGAAATTGGCATTAAAACTCTGAGGAAAATGTAGTGTGATGCAGGAAGAGGAAGGGTTGGAGAGAGATGGAGAGAAAGGAGGAGTTCTGGACATCAGAACTTACAACAAACATGAGTTTTGTAGTTTATAGCGTGATTGAAATCCTTTTCTTTCCCTCTTCTTTGAAATGTGATTTGCTAAATGTCTGTTGCCAGCTTGTAGTAGTTCCTACAACGTATTGTATCACAGCTCTTTTGGGAGGAATGCTGGATGCTGCAAAATGGTGTTCATTTGACTGCTTAGTTTTCAGTTAAATGGTGCAATATGAACAGTAGTAACACAGGCAGGGGGATGGTCTAGATGAACCAATGCTGTTTCAAACAAAAACGTTTGCCTTTCTGAACACAGCATATAAGCCAGATGCAGTGAATAAATGTTCTCTTTTTATGGCCAGTTAAATCAGCACTTGTACTTCTGTAAAAAATTACTGTAAAGGAAATTGTATATATGGGAGACTTACTCTAAACAATATTTCAGGAAAATGTAACACAGATACATAAAGACATGCTTAGTTTAACTTCTTTACAAAGATTAAAACAAGATAATGTATTTTATAAACAATAGAGTAGGAAGAGTACAAGGAATTTTTTAAAAAATGCTTGGGAAACAAAGAATTATCCACTGTAATCAATCCATCAGGCTTCAATTATGACTCTCAAAGGACTTATTAGTCAGAGCAAGACCTCCTTAACAGCCTCAAATAAATGTGTCAGTCATAAATTCCCAGAAACATTGACCGTGCACTATACATATTCCCCTTGCATGAAATGATTCCTTTTTGTCTTCTAGATAATTCAGTGAGTATAATTCTCTGGGTAAATATGTCTATCTATAATTCTGGGAGAAAAAGAAATCAAACATGTAAGTGATTATAACAGTGCCAAAACTTTGCACGTTTTCAAAGTTTCCTTTTACGTGTCCTTAAAATCCACCAGAGTGCAATGACGGATTACAATGGAATAAACTTGAAAAAAATTCCCAATTCAATCCAGTTTTGAGTGTAGAAAGGCAGCCTGACTATACCGTATACACCAAATTTTAATTTTAGAGGCTGTGTTTTCTGTGGTGCATCTGCAACACATAAGCATTATGGAGCCAGACCAGAACATGACCGATCCCAGCAGCAAAGGTCTGTAGTAGGCATGTGCCTAAGAGCTTTCTAAAAGCAGCCCTGATTTTTCTGTGCCCAACTCTCCCTGCCACACCTCACACATATATAGAATCATTCACTTTGGTTAAAAGGAAGAGATAATACCCCTGAGAGTTTCTACATCTCATCCCAGCAGGTAGTGAGCACGCAACTTGAAGTGAAAGAAGCTGTAATGTGGTCTGGCAACAGATGTCTGCTGTCTACACCATTCATATGTAGGGCCATGTTAACCCTTTCTATTCAAGAAAGTTTGCTGAAAGACTCTCAGGACCAAAAAATTTAGTTCTCTCTGCACAGTCCTGTATTCGTCTGTGCTAATTCACCATTAGATTCGCTATGTTTAGCTTTATGCAGTGGAGATCGAAGATCACTTGGTGCAGAGCATGGAAAAGATTTACATATCCTGGAAAGTCATTTGACTTCATCTTGGGTACCAAAGCCTAACAATGTTGTCTATACCACTGAGAGCCTTGAGGTCTATGAGTACATACTGGCCTTGGCTACTCAGCTGGGATCTGTATAAGCACATCTCTGTCATTTAGGTCAGCTCTCTAAAGGGTCCCAAAACAGACCTCAATTCAGAGTAAAGCAAATATGTAGGGTAAAATTGAAATTTTCAGATTATAATTCCTAAAAACAAAAAGTTATGTCAGTATTCTGCTAGACACTCCTTTCTGCCTTTATAATGACATAAAAATCCCCTTAGAGTAATACACTGATGTCATTTTTGATGTGTAATGGTTGTGCTGGATCAGATTGCACCACATCAGTAAAATTATCCTCCCAAAGCACTTTTTAAATTATTGTGAAGCCTTGACACAGTGCAACTTAATCTCTCAAATGAAGACCTCCCTTCCCACACCGTCTGTTAAATAGTAAAAAGAAAGAAACAAGAACTGTCTGATAACATTTGGAGAGAAATTTTGACAAGAACATCTTTCCAGTACCTGTGAAATACAGATGCAGCACACCTCGCCTAATCACAGCTTTCCCATAAGTTTGGGAGAAGCAGACTTTAGTGTTTGTTTGCTCATCACCTTGTGACAAAGCCCACAACAGATGAATTTGCTTCCTAGTTGGTGATAGAATAGTTCTGTCTCCATAGACTTAGCAGTGAAGATAGGATTTTTTTTTTTTGCAGCTTCTTTTTGTGAATGAAGAAGGAAAAATATTAAAATTTGCTTTCAGATATCACAGCAAAAGAAGTAAAGAAGTAGGGGTAAGAGAAATACCTCTTTCTCCCTTTTGCTGTTATGTCAGGGAAATAAATTTCAATCTTTATTGCGTTCCTGTGCATTATTATATCCAATTTTCTTTCTTATCACAGGAAAAAGTTTTTGTCATTTTCCTATTGTTGAGATATGATTCCTTTAATTATTTGAGACTTCAACTTGCCAGCTTGTAACTGACCTCCTCCCAGGGGTTTCCCATGATGTATGGTGAAGGTGCTTCCTTGACCCAGCAAGCCCTGGGAGTTGTCAGCTCCTCCACTGCATATGAAATGCTCCTCCTGCTGAAGTGAAGCCCATACTTGGACAATTATTGAGTTAGCAGTGCTCATCTCCAGGATTTCATCCAGGGCCTAGTCATATTTATTTTAGAGGCTTGGAACTTGGCTCTTCTATGCTTTATGCTTGTCTACATGGATGCTCCTTTTGCTTTCCTGGTGCATTAGTTTTTGAAAGACATTTCAGCCACCCACAGATTAATATAGAAACTCATATATTAGTTTGCTACCTCATGTTGTAAAGATGTCATCAGCTCGCAAAGGGTTCCCAAACAAACTTTATTGGCTTACTGAACTAATAAAGAACCTATGATGAGCGTAAAATACTATTGGATTCTTTATCTCCCAGACAAAATTATTTTTTAGTCACTGTGACTGTTTGTTTCCCGTGTACCACACTTCTGGCCAAGAAATCTATAGCTGAATCCTGGGCAGTTCTGACCTTGTGCATAGGGGAGTCAGAACTTCATAAACCTCAGAAAAAACTTTCTAATTTCTCTCTTGCTGTAAATAGGAGGGTGCAGATGCCTAAGAAGGTGAACACTTTTTCTTTTCTTGCCTTTGACGTTACCCACGAAGGATGTGAAACTTCATTTTCTAATCTAATAGATGCATTATTCTGAGCTGAAAAACACATCCCTGACTGGGTCTGCTGTTAATTACTTAAATTGGCTAGATTTAGGTTACTTTGCACATCAGAAAGTTGTTGTTTAGGTCTACATTATTCATTCAATTAACCAGTGGCATTTAACACTCCTGGACATTACAAACTTACTGCCTATACTTTAAATGGCTCTTTAACTATTTTAAAAATCCTGTAATTCATGGGACACACTGATACCAGAATTATAATTTTGTGCCCTTTCCTAGGTCTTTCAGCTAATCTTGAAATTTTAATCCCAAATTTAACCAAAATCTGGAAGACTAGTAAGAAAGTATTATTTCAGATGACCGATCCTTGTATCTTTGCATTCTGTTGCTTTAGGAGAAGTTAGAACCCAGCAATAACAGTATCACCTTTTTAAAGATCTTCTTTTTATAAATAAATTACATATTTAAATGCTTTTCCCATAATATGGGATTTTTGGCAGTTGGAAGAGCTTCTTTCATAGGTCAAAATTTCTTCTTCATTTTGGGTAGTTACTTTGTACTGTGTCTGTCTGGTTTGGAGTTAACCTTCTTCATAGGAAGGCTGCTGTTGAGCAGTAATTTTGCAGCATGGAGGCTCTCTCTGCTTATCCTTTTGGCTGCCAGTGAGTAGGCTAGAGTGCATAAGAAGTTGAGAGGGGACACAGCCAGGATGGCTACCCTAAATTCATCAAAGGAATATTGTGTGCCATATAACATTGTGCTCAACAGTGAAGTGGAGAGGATAGATTTTCCCAAAATTGTGCTTGCTTTGAGGCTGGCTGGGAATGGTCTCCTGCTGGGAGTTGGTGAGTGACTGCCTTTACATCACATACTTGTTTTTCACCTCTCCTTCCTTTAGTTATGAAACTGTTTGTATCTTTACCCAAGTGTTTACTCTTGCTTGTACCATTCTGGTGTGAGGGTGGCATGACTGATCATCTGTGTTGGTGCTTAGCTGATGACTGTGGTCAACCCACATCCTTACATAGACCTATTTTAGCTAACTAGTAGAGCCTCTGAACTTCCTAATATTAAGGAAAAAAACCAAAAAACCTCAGTGATGAGCTGACTTCTGAAAATTAGAGAGGAATTGAATGTATTTCATCAGAGTGCTGATGAAGTGTTGAGGACATCACCGGCCTTGATTGTCTTAATTGTTAATGTAGCACCTGGCATTATTTTGAACCCAGACCAAATAGTAGCTGCAAACAATTTCAAGGCAGAGTTCAGGAATGGCATTAAAACATGTGTTACTCCTGCATCTAGCTTTCAGACCCCATGTTAGGCTGAATATGAAGCTTTATTAGTAGGGAGGTAGGACATTCTTTGCTGGTGAATCTCAGTGTCAAAACCAGTCTGGGAATCTTTAATTTACTGATGTATGTATCCCCATTGAGTCTAATTTTCCTACAACATGAACTCAATAACTGAAATATTTGCAGGAACTGCAATTAGTGGGGAAAATACCAGGTTACAATGCAAAGCTTATTTAAATGACAAAATTCTTGTTCAGACCAGGACTTAAATGTCGAATCCCCATATTTGAGGCACGATGTGATTACTGAATTATTTCAAAGTGCTTCTTCACCCTGACTCAAATTCTTGATAAAAAAAGAAATCATATTGAAGTCAAATGTAAATACATTTGTTTAATTCATTTGTTCATAAACAGAACTTATTTTCTAAAGAACACATAACAATAACGTCTACTCTCCTGACTGTGAGAAAAAAGGATTATTTTTACTAAATATCAAAAACTGATAGTGTAGATAGCTACACTTGAGTTTTTTAGGCATATACTGGCTATGATTCATCTTTCTTTGATGAAACAAATCATCCTCCAGAAGGTACTATTTTTCCCTTCAGTTATAAAGGTTGTTTAGATGCTATATGTAGAAATCTACATTGTAGATGTCTAAAAAGCTAAAATGAATCCCTCAGTACAGATTAATTCATTTTTTACCATGCAATTTAAAAATAATCAGGTTGTGAAAACCTGTGTAAAACCTGATTATTATACCCACGTGAACTCTGCTAGATATAGGCAATTTTGCAAAATGATCTTGGGCTGTGAATTCATAATTTCAAAAATATGTTGTGTTGACAGCCAGAAGAACTGGCCTCCTAATTCTCTTCGTAGAACAATGTTAGTGAAGATACTCCAAGAATAATTTTTTTCTGGATCCATACATGTTACTTCTAGGGATAATAAAATGCTAATAATTTTTGTGATAAATGAGAATATCACACGGGATGTAAAACATGACTGACTCATTTATCACAGTAGCCACAAGGCCTGTAGAAGGTAACACCTTCAAATTTCTAACATCAGAGCTGCACTGGCAATGGCAATCTCCGCTGGAAAGGCCTTATATATTGTCATTGATCCCAGCAGTCCACAAAGTAATTTGAAGGTATGATATTCAGTTCAATAGGATTGGTGCAGCTCTCCCAGGTAGAACTCAAGCAGTAAGGAGGTGTCAGGGGATCTGGTATAGGAAAAGACATTTTAATAAGTAGCCCAGTACAGAAGGGCTATTGCATTACAATCTTACCATAGCCCGCATTTGAAGGTTATACTACAATAAAATATTGAGGGAACTTGTCCACAGATTACAGCCGAAAAGAAACCATTTTTTAAATGCAGGTTGTGAGCATTGAAGGTTTTACAAATTGCAGTACGTTCAGCTCAAATTTTTCCAATCAATGGAGCATTTTTCTTGTGCGCTATCAAGCTCCTACTGTAATTACAGTCCACATTACATTTCTAGTGCTTTTTGCATGCCTATAAAATCAGACTCTTCCAATACTATCTACTTCTGATTTCATAAACATTCATCATAGCTTTCTTTGTGGCTGGCTATCCCCAAGGACTTTTAAGACTTGGGATGCTCAGTGGACCTGCCCAGTGGCACAGCTCAGCGGCACTGAAGTTTATTGACATTTCTTTTTGCTCTTATGCAGCCCTGCTCTGTAACATTTACTCTGTCAATTACCTTCAGTTTGGTATTCATAGTCAATTCTATCTCTGTGTGACTTTAATTGTATTTCACTAAATTAAAGAGGCATTATAAAGTTGTTACCCTTTGATTTTGTAGCTTTAATTTCATTTTTCTTTAATCTTTGGAGCACACTAGATTATCAATTAGCATAATAAAACAGTCACTGTGGAATTTAATAACAATACTGGATATTCTGTGAAGTGAATCAGCCCATTTAATGTTCATAGCATGATGGCAGCATGTGCACCAAGTAAAAAAGTAGCCAAAATTCTACTCCACACTTCTATTGTATCTCTATACATGAATGAGGGATTTTGAGATTATTTTTAGGAGTTGTTTCCAATGATTGTGGACTTCTGTTGAATGTTTTTTATATTCTAAAGTTGTAAGAAATTTGCAACATCTCAATTATTCAAACCTTTTTCGTTATAGAAGATGCAGTCACTCTTATTGGTAGGCAGAATGAATTCAGTTGATATTTTAGCACTGTCTTAGAGGGCTCCTTTCAAAACAATGATCTCTGCCCACATTTTGGGTCTTAGAGCTTCCTTCTTTCTAGTGGTCGAGACCTCCTAGCCTGTTTGCAATACTTGCCCTGGGAAGACCAAGGAACTTCATGTTTTTCCTTTTATGTTTTTTTAGGTGAGCTTGGCTTCTGTGTTCTCCTAAATTATCTCCTTTCTGTAGGGAAGCCAGTATTACCTGTGCATAGTATGCATTCACTGAGCATGTAGAGGGAAATTAAGTACAAAACTACCGCTTTCTTCTGTCTCGGTCTGAATGCTCAGGCAATAGGGAGGCTACACATTTTAAGTGCCAGGATTCTAAGCATCTACATTTTAAATATCTTAATGAAGGTTAGATGTCTGTAGTAGGTTTAGCCTCTGGAGTTATATGAAAGCCAAGAGGAAGGGAGAAGGTTCTAGAGTTACAGGTCCCTTTGTAGTACTCCAAATCTTTCTTGTATTCAGTGATTTTACTGAAAATTCAGAAACTTATCAAACCATATAAAATACACTCTTCAAAATATCTTTTAGGAGCATCAGACAACATGAAGAGGTGCCAATAACTACCCATGCATTCTTTTAAATAACAAAAAATATCAATGTGGCCAAATACATAATTATGAATGCCAAATCATTGTAATTACCTAATGATTTCTGAAGGAGTTAAAGAAGCGGGAGGGAAGGATACAAAGCAAAGAAGGGTGGAGAAATATAAAGGCAAAGAGAAATGTAAAAGGAAGACCAACAAACGAGCAATAAGTCTACATATTCACCAAACCAGTGGTAGTCCAGCTGTGTTTCTGATAAAGAATAAAAGTTCATTGTTGCAAGAGTGTAGTATTTTCTGAGTCACTGTTAAATATTTCTCATGGAATTTAGCACAAAACTTTCTCAGAGGCATCTGAACAAACACACACAAACCCCCGATCTCTTTAATTTGATTTTTTCTTTTTTTTTTTTTTTTTTTATTATTCTTTATAATTTGGTTGAATTCAGGAATACTGGATTGCCTTACTCTTGCCATTTCCTCTGCTTGTTGTCACATTCTGTCCACAACAGAATATTTTGGGAAGAGAAAAGCTTTGGTGAGCTGAGATCCCCAGAATTTGCCTATACCACCAGTCCTGCTGGCCCATTTTCCTGATTCTGGGTGAGTCACTGACAAGGAGTGGTGACACTGGCCAGTGACACTGTGACACAGACTGGAGGGTCACAGAGCTGCACTTCCCTCCAGCAGGTTTCACCCTCTAAAAAAAGTACAGGGTCGCCAGACAGAATGGAGTCCATTTAACATGTGTGAAGGTGGGAAGAGAGATGTGAATGAGAGCTCCTCTTCAGCAATATTTCTGTTAAAACATGTCAGTTGTTTCCTCTCCTCTGTTAACACCAAAGCTGATCTTAAACATGCTGCATTCCAGACATCATGTGCTTTCTATTTGTATTCATTGCAGATGACACTAAAACTACTGCAAATAATTCAGGTAATTGACAAACCACAGGGGCACTTACCCTGTTCATTGGCCTATTTTAGGCTGGCTCATCATCACCATTCTAATTGATGACAGGTCTCTAGTTTTTCACTTGCCAGCCTGTAAGACAAGGAATATTAATAAAGTATTCTGGCAGTGGGAATGTTGGAACTGTTTCCAGCCTTTTGAAAGCAATGAGCTCCTCCGCCCCCAGCCCTGCTGCTAATGCACAAGTGACGTGGTGGGGAACTTTTTCAGTATAAGAACACTCTCTTCTCTCCATTGACTCAGCCCTTGCAATTACCCACATCTAATGGGACCATAGATTTTTAATGTAATGCTGTACTCAGCAACAGGTTGTTATTAAAAATTAATGCCATCAAAGTGACATCTTCATGAAATAACAATATAATCTTAATAATATATATATAATGTAACATAATGTCTCACTTATAATAAAGAACATTTCAGAAACTGAGATTGGTTTTATTTACTGTTTACCACTGCCCTGTTCCCTAGATATTCAGCATTAGTATTTATTAGTAGGAGAATATACATCTGTGTTCTCTGTGTTTTTTTCTGCACAGACTCACCATAGAAGCCATTTCCTGGCCCCGATTATTTCACTGTCTGACTGGAACACAGAAAATAGAGAGCACTATACAGTATGCAGAGGCAGAGGAGTCACAGGACTGCAGCAAACAGAGGAATCTCGGACCCATTAATCAATAGTTTGTCAAATCCACTTTCCTAGTCCATGGAGAAAAGTAATTCACTCCATCATAAATAGTGCAGCTCCTTTTAAATAGTGCAGCTGCAAATACCTCCCTATTTCTTCCTACTGACTGTGGAGGGAATTATGACAGCAACCTCAGCATTGACCATCTGACGTTAGGTGAGATGCAGCTCACTTGCAGTGCTCTCGTTTTAAGTGCTTCCTTTTGACTCATCCAACTTGGCACAGGGACTGCAAAACGACGTGGTGTAGTAGGCTTCGCTTCAGGGGCAAGCTGTGCTCTATCTATCACTTTTTGTCCTGTTTTGTCTTACAAGGAATTTTCAGCCAAATTAATGAGGAACAGAAAAAAAGGCTCTATACGTCTTTGGGAGAGTCTCTATACTTTTCCTTGGAAAGGAGGCTATTCCTTGGTCAGGAGATCTGAACTGGAAAGCTCACAAACTTCTTTTTTCTTGTTGGATTCAATGTTGCTGTGACATTTCAACCAGCTTGGGTGGCGGCAGGGACAGAGTGTTCAGTTCTGATATTGCTTTTGTCCCACCAGAGAAGTTCAGTAATTAGTAAGTTAATAATAGTTAAGGCCATTATTCTACTTGCAGAGATAGGTGTTAGATTTTACAAAGCAGGAATTGAGTCTCTGAACAGAAACATTCTTTTCAGTCTGATTTAGCAAAACATAAAAAAGTAATTCTGCCCTTCCTCTACTTTTGCTTCTATGACTTCTGTTAGGCAGAGCTGAATTTATAACTATGTTTCAGAACTGTAGCCTGAAGACCACCCATGTGGCAAAGAAATCCTCTGTGCCATTTGGCTCTGTGTCTGTCGGGGATAATTGGTGATGGAAAAGGAAAAGAGTAAGTGTTGGTTTTACTTAGCACTTCTCTAAATCAGGTCTTGAAGGAGAAAAGTACCAGTGAAGGAGGGGAGCACAGAAGGGAATGTTATTTTATTCATTAAAAATCAATATCTGGAGTTTAAACATGTCGACAGGCTGAAGCTCTGTTCTGTGAGATGCCGAGTGCCCTTGAACCCCTTTGATGTTAGCAGTAACTCAGCGCTCCATGGGATTGAACCCTGAGGATTCTGTTGAAAACTCACAAAGAAGAAGGATGCTCTTGGATTTTGAGCTGAACTCTATTTCTATTCCTCCCTTTCTGTCTCCTAGATCTAGATCTATCTAGATGCGTGTGGTTAATTCATTTGAGTTAAAGATATGCATACCAGAAGATTCAGTGTGCAGTTCAGCATGATGTCTTTTCAGTTCAAATGCATGAAAGGAAATGGCTCATTTGTCAGAGACATGCTCTTGTTATTCCATCGGACAACAAGGGAGGCAATGCTTGTGTAATCCAAGCTGTTTGTTATGTACTCCAGCCTTGACACATTTTCCTGAAGTTGGCAGACAACTTCTGTAAATAAAGGAACTTCTGGAAGCAAAAGGAAGGTAGAATTTGATCCCTGAGGGATTAATGACCTAGTTATTTTTGAAAATATGAGGCATCTGCAGAGAGATTTCTCAAATTATTCCTTGCAGCAACTCTCACACACCATGGTAAGGAACTTCATAAATACTTTACTGATTGCCTCAGTTTTTTATCATTATACTGTTCTTTGTGAATAAGTTGCACAATGTAGACTTCTCTGGTCCAGTGTTTGACCACGCTCATTGCAAATCCTTTCCCTTACACCAGATATCTATGGCTTCTCTTCCTTTCACTGGGAATTGCTGCAAAGGGTTTGGCTTTATCTTTCCTACATCTACCTAATAGGTAATGGTAGAGTACAATGACACACAGAGTAGCAAGATCAGGCTGGTTAACAGAAGCTGTGCAACTTCGTTGGTGCACAGGTTTTGTTTTGGTTAAACCCTAAAGTGTATCAGTATTTGAGGGGAAAATGAAAAATCCTTTGAGGAGAAGGATCATCTCCATATTTTCTGTCTGAAAGCACTGCAACCCACGGGCCTAATGTTTGTGGTGCTGTTGGCTTTGCAATAGATGTCACAACTGAGCTTGGACCTTTCAGAGGACCAGATGGAAAATCCCTAAGTGGAAAGGGCTGTGTACACTGCTGCTGCACAGGCAATTACATATGAACATGCTTGGGTAAACATGTACACACACGGTGTAATTTTAGTATTATACATAGTGCAGACAGTAATCAGATAATCTACTGTTGTTGTGTTGTGTTCTTAGTGGATGTTGAATTTTTGCTGTTTTTTTTAATGGCAGAATTAGTGACTGAATGCCTTTGATTTCAGTATTGATGAAATCAGGGAGAAATAATTCAGTTTCTTATATGAACTAATTGCAAGCATTTAAAATACTGGATAAAAGTACTTGAAAGATTCCGATGTTGCATGTGGAAATGATTGTCAGGTGCTAATCTGAGGCTTATACATGTTCTGTATTATATTTATCATATATTTATATTTATATTTATACCAGAAATCTCTCAGCTCCTTTACTATCAGTACTTACCTGCCTTTTGATGGCACTGATTTCTTCAATTTCCAATGAATTCAAAAGAAAGAGAGCCATTACAGGAAGCCCTTTGAAGGTGATACTAGGGAGAATAATATAATGTTTTTCAAAGAAATTTCAAAGGTTAAATATGTGCATTTCCACAGCTCACTACTGTATTTACTCTAAAAGTGACTTCTCTTGGTAGATTGATTTCCCTTCGGAATAACTTAATGTGGGGTTTTTAAAGAATCCATCAAAAAAATCTCTTTAATAAAGTCTGGACCAACAGGCACCAAAATCAGTAGCAAAACTTCTACCAAGTTAAATGAAAACAGGTCAAAATGCTGTGCAATCAGAATTCCTCACCGTAAAACGGTCTACTCCTCCTTTCCATCATTCCCCACTTCCTCTGTGTTTTTATATTAGCTGTATGACAAAGCGGTGGAGGGAAGGAAAAGTTGACCCTGATGCTAATTGAAGAAGTATTGGCTGGAGCCAGCTGGTTTGCAGCATCTGTGAAAACAGTATGAAAATGGAATTTTGAATTAGTCATCAAGATTAAACACTAAAAGCAAATATAGTTGATAATGCGAATTCAATAAAGAGATTGAAAAAGGAAGAAAACAAAAACTACAAAGTGTAATATAATCAACTGGAAAAGGTCCAACATCTGAAACGGTATGAAAAAACATGTTCATATAAAAATTTTTATTAGAATAAACCACATTTTTTATTAACATGCAAGTTTCACTTAAAAAGTTAAGTTCATATGCAAATGTCCTCTGAGAAATACTAATGGCATACTACCAGATAATCCATTTCATAATCATGTGGGGTTTTTTCAATCTAATCTTCAACTCAGACTCATTAATGAAAGGATTGTATGTGGGTATCGCAATGAAGTGGAATTGTCCTGCTGTTAGTGAGCAGCAATACAAAAATGAGAAGAAAACTGTAAAATGGAAAATGTGAAGAAGTGGTAGGTCTGGATTTGTTGGTTTTTTTGGGTTTTTTTTTTGTTTTTTTTTTTTCTGTGAGAAATGGAGCTCATTTATCTCAACTGATAAAGGTCAGGGGAAATGGAAGCAGAGCAAATATATGTCTGTGCTTCTGTGGATGAATACAACTATTTTGGTATTTTGCTTCACCTCAATATTCTTAGGAGCTTAAAGTCTTGGAATATTAACACCTCAGTAATTAGCTTCCAAAGGAACAAAGAAAGGCCTTAAAGGGAAAAAAAAATATTATTGATAGGCAGATTCTTTGTTTTACCCTGGGTGAGAAATACAAAGAAACTTTAATGTCAAATCTGCCCATAGTCTGCCTATTACTGCCACATTCTGCAGGTTTCTGTTCAGTCATGGACTGCTGCTTTTGAGATCAACCAAAGTATAACTCGGGGTTTATGTTGGATTATTTACTTATTTATTTTTGTTAGAGAGTTGTGTATAGGGACAGCTCTTCTTTCCCAGGTATGATTGTTAGGGATTGTATTGGGTCTGCCTGAGATGGAGTTCATTTTCCCACAGCAGCCCTCACAGCGCTGGTTGCAGTGCTAGCTAAGAAAGGTGCTGTTAACACACCAGTGTTTTAGCTGCTGCTGAGCAGTGCTGGCCCAGCATGAAGAAAATTAATATAAAACTTAAGGAAGTTTAGACAAGACAAAAGCAAATTCTCCTAGAAGAAAACAGAACTATTGCCAGAACACAGATCCAAGCTAACTAAACATGTAATAAACATAGCTGTGTACTAGACTAAACTTGTACTAAATGTGACCAAACATACTGAAGCAAACTTAGGGAATCCTTACTTTAACCCGTAAAAGTTTTAATAGCTTCATAATATCATGACAAGCAATATAACCAAACAAACTTGGTCTGTAAGTGATGTGTGAATAAGAAATTATTATATCATTTATTATTCATGAAGAACAGTAAATTATTCTAATCACATTTTCTGTATTATGAAAATTCTGAAAAGTGGTGCTGCAGGCAAATGAATGGCCATGGAAAGTGTGATCATTCATTCCAATCTTTTTTTAATAAACTTTATTCAAATTAAAGGAAAAAAAATAATTACAGGGAAGCCGGTATCTAAAGTCTATGTCTGTGAAATGACCTTATGCTTTAAAAGGATATCAGAAGCCTCTTCAGAGCAAAATAACTTGTCTAGTATTAAATATTTAGACCAGGTCCTGAGACAGTAACACCTATCTTTAGTAAGTTGATTAAAATCCTTTGAACTCCAATACCAATTAATATATACTTTGGAGCTCTTCACTTTGCATAGTCACAGCTCTATTTTGAGTAAATGTATACACCAGACTCCAGTAAAATACAGTGAATGTGAAAGCTTTATTTTTACTTAGTAAGTGGAAATATAGATCAATGGCTTGGTTAAATGAAGCCAGGTGAATTTTGACCTTCTGGATGTTAATAAATGGAGTTTAATCTAAACGGGTATTTTTCGTATTTTATAAAACTTTAATGTGTTGAAGAATTTGTGTCTCAGATATTTTAAAAGAATTTAAATGTTATTTCGCATATATATATACACTGGACAGATGTTTAAAAATACGGTTTTTATGGAATTTTATGGTTGGTATTTTTCTTTTTTCTTCTAGATTACAGAAAACAGAGATCCTGTGCTGAAAATCACTGCCTTCAGAGAAGAGAGAGGACCACTGGAAACTCCTTGAGGACTTTAATATTGCCATTCAAAAATACTGATATGTGCTCAAATTGGGGGAATGGACTAGAAAACCTCCAGACATAATGTTGTTCCTGTCTTGTATAATTGTATGTTCCTATACGATCACTAAGGTCAGCAGTAAATGGGGATTCCTAACAGCATTCCAAGAAAGGTATTTGACACTTTTATTTTATGATGTTTAGTAACATCCTGAGTTTATGCTTCAATTGAGAAATATTTTTCTTTCCACAGTTTTTGTTTTTTATCCTTCTTACTATGTCCTTAAAACACTCTGAATTCCAATTGCAATAACATACCTTAAAGGACAGCTTTGAGATGTTATTTTGCTGTAAGAATAACGATAGTACTGTCTGTACAGAGGAGAAATGCTTAGCCTGCACTAAGCTCCATACTGTCTTGATTAAACTGCTACTATACCAAGAACAGCTATTTTAAAAATAGCTGAGATGTGTAAGTTTGTGACTGAAGTATAGACCCAGTCGTTGAGTGGTCAATTAACATGGATTTCATTATAATCAAAACACACTAAGCCTCAGGAAGAAGAAAGGGATCAAGACAGCACCTTGTAAGTAGGAATTTTTATGAAGGACACAAAGAGAAAAGAAGATTTATACCAACAACATACACCTTTGGTTCATCAATAACATGATACAGCACATCCTGAAATAAGTGTTCAATACAGGCAATATTCTCTAAGAAGGGTACCAAAATGAATATGTTAAGCTAGAGGGCTATTCTGTATGGGGCCAAGCTTAGGTGAAGTGAATCCCTCTCAGTGGTTATTGTAAATGGGAAGGTCAGCAGCCTCTCTTTTGCACTAGACAGATGAAATGCTTTGTGGAAGCCAGCAGGAAAATAGCATAAAAGAATTAAAGGTATAGCTATTGTGAAGCATTATTTTCTTAAAAGAACCTGGGCCACATGTTGATTAAGAAGGTAGCCACTGCCTTTATCACTACTGATTTGCTTCTGTCATATTTTTCTTAGAGCTATTTCTCTATCACATGCATACAGAGAGAAGAGCAGAACTTTGGGTCAGGTCACGGCTTATTCAGCCTGCAGGGAACTGTGCTGATACCCTTTTGGCATGACAAGCTGCAGCCAACTCTATTTAGAAAAGAGCTGGCTTTGTGGAGATGTATTTCTTCACTCTGGTGACCACGGAGCGCCAGAGTGGGGAATACACAAAGTGTCTTTGCATCTTCAGTGTGCTTTCTGACATAAAATATGGCAGGGGGGATAATGCATGAGAGCAGACTCATGCTTGTTCTTCTCTCTGGAGAAGCTGGGAGACAGTTGTAGTCTGTGGCCCACTAAGTGACAACTTCCATTTCAGGTTGATACTGCAGAAATGCAACTGCTCTGTACACTGGGCTGGGCTGAAAGCAGCAGCAATGAATCCCCTCCACTATTTAGCCTGTCATCTCTCCCCAACCTTTCCTTTCTTATTAAGAAGATGATGCATTTCCCATTTCAGTGAAAGGAAAGACCCCCGCAGACCGCACAGAAGCTGGATCATGCTGCAACACATTTAATGTTACAGGACAGCACCGTGTTGCCATCAGAACTAATCCCAGCAGCAGCATGTCAAATCACCCCATTTCCATTTAGCTTTCGTCAGTATCATACACAGACAGATATGGATTTGGTCTGGGGAATGGCATTTGCCTTTGAAGTCCTTTTTAAATTTTTTTCCCCCTCTACATCATGCATTCAGCACTAATAGAAAGTTTCGTTTCAGGAATGAATTCCATTTAGTTGCTGAGCATGTATCATCTACACTGCTGATCAGCAGTGTGATAAGGACATTTCAGGTTTTCTCTTCTGCATAAACCTCGTCTCTTTTTCACTGCTTTGCATGGCTGTTCATTTTGACATGTAGCAACTTAGTTGCTGCAATTGTTCCAGAGATTGCTTTGATATTTGCTCTTTTGTTGTGCTAATGGAACCACTCTTCTCTCTTACTTTGACCTTGCATATTTAGTCAAGGTTTCAAGCTCCATATTCATCTGTATAGGCAGCCCTAATTTTTGTAAAGCTTTAATTACAGACTAGCTCTTCCTGCAGCATTAAAAATGAACACGTTTAGGCTGCTTTATGACATTTTTGTCTAACATTATTCTTTTTTTTCTTTTTTTCTGGTCTGGTAATTGGTCACTATTGAATTCAATTTGCCCTTGTATTTCAGTTATGTGTCTTGGAACAAAGTCAGATATTTACTTTCTTCCACATGTTTGCTCCTGCTACCTCTGTGTTGATTTTTTGGTTAGGCACAACTAGATGTGGCCCAGTCAGAACTTGTAGCTCTTTTCTTGGCTTCCACAGCATAAAAATTTATTTTGACATATAGTTCATTTTTCTTTCATTGAAGTGTTTTCTGCTAGTAATATCATTTGAGATTCTGCAGAGTATACTGAAGATGCTTTTGCCCCTGTGTGAAAACTTAGAGCCTAGAATGGGAAACATTCAAGCACTACTGTGAGCTTCAAAATAATATTTCAAAGGAAAACGTAGACAGACTTGAGTAACTGAAAATCTATGCAGTATCATTTTTAGGGTCTCTTTTGCATCAAAGTCACTTTTATCAATATTCACATTACCACCACAGCCACCCAGCATTCTTCAGCTCTTGACCACAAACTCTGAACAAATTTTGTGGTATGTTTCAGGGATGCTTTGTAGCTGAATCTTTTATAGCAGGATTTTGTTCCCTTCCTTGAATGATTCCTTTTTAGATGTCTTCCTTTTCCTGTTAATACAATCTGGGTGGACTGGGGAGGATTCCTTACAATATATTGATTTGTCTCAGTTTAAGGTTAAAGGTGGGAGACAGGTTGTATTATAGTACCGATGTGGGCTTTTCTCATTCTGTTAGCACTGTGTATTAGGAGCAGAAATGCTTATTGTTTACATAAGGTTCCAATTATTTCTGAATTTTGCTCCGTTACTGATCTTGTAGCAAGCTTTTCAAAATATCAATGTGTTATATAAGAAGATAATTCTGTTAATCAGATTTGCATTTCCACTTTATTAATTTCTTGTTCCTCTTTAATTTTAATGAAAAATCTCACACCTGTAAGTCATTATGAAGTAGAATTTTAGGAACTGAAGGTAATGTTTTTATATATATGCATCTATGTATGAATGTACATGTCTCAGTCAAATTTCTTGTGTATCAGGCTTCCCCCATCAACAAAATGAATCTGAAATATTCGTTGCTGGATTTTAAAGTCTCCTTTAGGCCAGATCATGTAGCATATTTTGAATTTAAAATGCAAATTAGAATGCTTAGTTTGTTTATTTGTTTTCATAAATAAAACCATTTGTTCCATAAGAGATTAGAAATATATCACATTGCACTTTTGCTTCTCTTCTCGTTATTTCTGGCAGTATTTCTAATTTAACCATTATTGTTTGCTCACTAAAAAAAAAAAAGGCAAACCAAAATCATGCTAATAAGGAAATAAAAACTATGCTACCTTATATAAAAGAAAGAAAAATGCAATTGTAAACCAATATCCAATAACATATATACAGGTCCTATTCAAAATGAAAAAAAAAAAAGAGTCACGGAAACTTCTATCATATTTGGCTTTCTTATGACTAAAATAGTGTCTTAAGATAGATGAAATTAAACAAACAAAAAATAAAAAATAAATTTTTTTTCCACTAGGCCTGACAAACATTAGGGAAGTCATATGAATGAATAGCACAGCCATGTGAATTATCTCCCAAGTTACAGTGTAAACTTCTTTGGATATCCCAAATTATCCTCACTACAAATTCTTTTACTTCTGTAGCAAAGTCTAAAATGCAATATTTCATATCAGGCATGGTCTAGAGCAGAGATTTTCTATTATGTGTTGCTTAGTATGTTTTCCACTCTTACTACTTTCTGGTATAGTCATATTGGTAAAAGCATTTGTATAAAAATGGTTGTATAAGCAAAATATTCTTCTTGTGTGTGTGATGGCTGTTTATTTCCCAACAAATTGGTGCTAGCTCAATCTATAAAAGAACATTTCCAAGGTGAACTATGCCTCTAGCATAGAGGATTGTTACTACAATTCTACTGGCAACTGGCATAACTATAATTACAATTCTTTTTGATTGCACACATGGCCTCAGAAGAAAATAGATATGTGCTGTCTTCCTCTCATGTCCAAAAGTCAAATTTCACAGCTTATAGCTATAAATCAGTGGTCTATCTCTCAGCACAGCAACAAACTAGCATTTTGCCTCAATCTATTTCAGGCCCTGGCCTTAATGAACAGTTAATGACTGAAAACAAAAACAGAAGAAAACCAAAATGTTAATCCATTGTTGTCTAAAATTTTTGGAAACTGTTTCCTTTTTTTTTTTTATTTTTGTTTTTTCTTTGGGGTTTTTTTTGTGTGTGTGTTTTGGTTTTTTTAGTTTTGTTTTTGTTTTTGTTTTGTTTTGGGGTTTTTTTTGTTTTGGCTTATTGTTTTGCTTTGTTTGGTTTTCTTTTGTTCTGATTTCATACATCTCTCAAATTCCTTGTTGAATCTTAACAATTTTCTTTGGTGTTACCTTGTTTAGGTAAAGGACATAGGAAATTATGGTTACTTTTAGTTTATTACCCTTTCTGAATTCATACAAGCGATTTTTTTAGTGACATTTGTTTTGCCTCTAGAACAGGGATGAATACCATAAACTCTCATTGCATTTCAAAAAATACATAAGGTTATATGAAAAAATAACTAAGGAATGTGTATCATTACAATCCAGGTGAAAAATCTTTTACAAAAAAGTGAATATTTTAATACAGTTTTTATCATCCACGTTACCTAAAGTAAAACTGAACGCTATTAACATTGGATTAGATATATTTACTTAGAATGACTTTTTTTGGTTTGTTCAGTTTTTCTTAAGACTTGGGAGTAAAGCATACATTGCAATATTGTATACAACTTCCAGAGAATATTTTTCTGGCATCGATACCTCCTGGGAAGGAAATTGTGAGTTTGAGCCATGCTAGCCATGCTGTACTTGGCGGAAAAAAAATATATCTTTAAAGCATAATTTCTTCATGAATTAAACAAGCTATAAATGTTTGAACATTCTCTGCAGATATATTTATAAGATTCGTAAACAATGAGTAGCATATATAGAAATACGAAGTGACGGGGATAAGACAAGTGCCATTCCTCCATTTATTACTTGGGTCCAATGAAATGAGTATTATCTGGCACTTCTAGTGAAGAGTTTCAAATGAATTACATTTGAATGCATTGAGAGTGGTTTACCAGATTATGAGCACTGCCAGTGACATGTGTGTGGTGTATACCTTGTTCAAGAATTCCTTATGGTTACAAAAGCATGTTTCTTCTCATTGTCCTTATGTTTTTCTATTTCATCCACATGACATAAAACATGAAAGTGTGTGAAGTTACAGGGATGGAAATTAAAAGAGGATTCAGTTTTTGTCCTAGTCAGGTCCTTAAAAGTAGAAGCAGTGTTGTTCTAGAGTAAATGTATAAGGTGTTTCATGACTGAAACACCTTAAACATTTCAGTCATGCTTTCAACACTGAAAATCTGGTTTCCATATGGAATTCATGACATACTCCTGGCAATTTATGCTGTAAGGCATAAAACTTGGCTTGTACCTGAAAAAAGTCCAAATGCATTCATATATTTTTCATCAATTGTTCAAGGATACTGAAAACTATAAGTGAAAAAACCTTAAAAACCCATTGTAGTACCCATATTGTAAACACATACAAAAATTCAGCCTCATTTTATATCAAAGGCATGTTCAATTCCTGACCACTTTCCCACTCTACGTGTTTTTCCTATTCTAGTTACACAAAAAGAAATATCTTGAATTCACCTGTGCCATTTACACATCACCTCTCTTTCAGTTTCTAAGCAGCAATTCAGCTTGGGAACAAATCAGACTTTTATTGCCATTATGGCTTGGGCAAAACCACAGAAAAGCCAAATTTCCTTATTTTTCCTGGCCAATTGCTTACACAGACATAAATACGAACTGTAAGACCATTTTCCTGAGCCACAGCTGCTGTCAGTAAGAACCTTACTACTTTTAAAATTGAATTGATACCTTTACCCTCCGTTTGGACAAGAGAAATAATAGTCATGGTGCCAGAATACATTGATATAAAGCTTCACACCTTTGAGTCTCTTGGGGCATCTGTGCTGGATCTCGATCACAGTCTGCAGGACTGGTTGGCATAACACACCAGTGTCCCAAATGGGAGCAGACTACTTGCCAATGTCCAGATGTTGTGCCCAGATATGTAGTAGATATTTTTTTTCTGGGTGGAAATATTCTTTAAAACCATGCTAGCACAGAGAAGACATAGGTTTTTTTTCGTCTCAGCTTCCTATTTAAAACATGAAGGTGAATTAAAACCATAGTGGACTTAGATGTCAGAGACAATTCAAAAAAACTGATCTAGGTTTGATTTTACTTGTTTAAGTGAAATACTAATGCCCTGCTGAGCCAGCCCATTCAGACCTATGCACAGCAAAACAGTAAAATCTGCCAGGGTGGCAAAGATGAAGTTTGAAGTGGGGAAATGTTCAAAACATTTTTCAGGCTTGCATACTTTTCTCTTTTTTTTAATGGTTTGTGGAGGTCTTTTCTCTGTCAGAGGAGAATCTGAAGTAAAAAGAGCTCTTCACAGCCTCCTTGATAGGCTGTTGAAGCTTTTCAAATGTAAGAAAAAAATGTTGTGGGAAGGAAAACCCAGCAAAGCTTGGTGAGCTTAGCTGGAGCTTTAAAGAGATTATACCCAAAGTTCAGACAGACTTAGAAAAAGTTGAACTTGACTGTTATCTTGAAAAGCTTTCGAAGGCAGGGATCATCAACACAACCACAGCTCTCATCTCTGGCAAACAATTTCAAGCAGCTTTAGTATCAGATAGTATAGCCTGGGGACTCAAGAAAGAATTTTCAGGGCTGCTGTTTCTTTATAGGTTTCAGATTTGGAAGCAAAGTTTACTGTTGCTACATCTAGAGAAAGAAAAATAGTAGTTAGATACTGAAGATGTGTACGATGGTCATTCCCTCGGTGTTATTATTTTCAATGGCAGCAAGAACAAATCTGATATGATTAGATTTTTTTTTTTTTAGAAACAACTACAGCATTAGATGGTCCTTGTGGTTGGAAACAACACCACAGGAAACTTTCACCCTCTGTCAGGCATGGTATTTTGACTGTTCAGAAGACAGGTTTTATTGGCACATCACAGGAAATGAATTCTTGGGTTCATTTTGATTTGTTAACAAGACAAAACACAGCACCACCATAGCACCTTTATAGATAGTCTTATTATCATAGAGTCATAGAGTCATAGAATGGTTTGGGTTGGAGGGACCTTAAAAGTCAGCTAGTTCCACCCCCTTTCCATGAGCAGAGACACCTTCCACTAGAACATGTTGCTCAAAGCTCCATCCAGTCTTGCCTTGAACACTTCCAGGGATGGGGCTCCCACAGCTTCTCTGGCCAACCTGTTCCAGTGCCTCCCCCCCCTCACAGTAAAGAATTACTTCCTATTATCTAATACAAACCTACCCAATTTCAGTTTAAACATGTCAAGGGCTCACTGAATATGGTACCCGACATGATTTCCTAACATTTTTTTAGCATTTTCTTTGTGGGTACATGTTACTGGCCATGTTCCTTTTCAGGGACTGGCAAACATAAAGTGCTAAAATTACTTGCTAAATAAAACTTCTTTTGGGGTCTCTTGTGTTTTGGAAAATGAGAGATGATGTTCATGGTCTCGATTCACAGCAAGAATGAATAATGTATAAAATAATTATGTCTGCCTACTGCAATGGTATGCACTGCCACAAGCTGCCAGAACAGCAATATGCTGGGGACACAACTTTTGACAAACTGTTACAAGAGCCATACAAAACTAAATTATTCCAGATTAGCAATCTATTCATAATATTAAATAGGAATTTAAAATCCTCTTGCAAGTCAAATGTCAGCAGTGAAGATCAATTTAATAGTTTTATCTTTTTTTACCACATTATCTGCAACAAAAATAGTGCTTCAAGTGAGAGTCCCCAAATATGTGAGTGTCAGTTGGAAGATCATTAGCCCCAGCTTAATCAAATTTACTTGTACCTGGTACCCTCTGCTTTAGCAGACAATGGGAACAAGACAGGAGTGACATGACAGTGCTGAGGAACATCTACAGAGTCAGGAAAATGCAAATTATCTTGTCATAATTTATTCTATTATACCAAAAAAATTTGTCTCTAAAGTTCAAAAATTTTAAGGAAAGAAAATAAAGGCAGTGTCTAACACACCTATATAGTTTGTTAAACTATTCCACCCGACTGACTTTTTCCTTTCTTTATGTGTGTTCTGTTGTGGTGGACAGAAGCTAGTCCTAGTAGCCAGGCTGAGGACTGGGTTTGGAGCTGCATTCTCCATAGGTGTTAAGAAAAAGACATTTCCATTGCAGAAAAAGGAAAAGGCTACATAAGCCCTAACAGCAAACATTAATACAAATTATTCCTCTGCCTTCTGCTGCATGATGCTTTGCAAAATCTCATCTTCTTCAGTACTAAGAGAACAGACATGTCTTTTAGAGTCATGTTTTGCATTATTAGCCTGTCCTAATCCTTAGAATTTCAGCTCCAGCAAGTATGAGATTTATATGCAATTTATTATATGGAAGAATGTTGAAACAGTAAGTTTTCCCATGCTTATCTTAGCATTTATATAGTTTATTCATCATTAAAATCAATGCATAATCATAACTGGATGTATGAGCAAGCTGTCAGGCACAGTGACAAATTCAAGGAGGCAAGTAATTTACCAGAGTCTCTACACTTGGCTAAGGAATAACAGGTTATGGTGGTAATCTTTTCAAACGATCATTTTGAGATCATTTTTCAAGCACGGATTTAAATAGAGAGAATATCTTTGAACATTCAGTGCAAGGACAAAATATAAAAATATATAACTAATGAAATATCTTAGGGTGCTCAGGAGCTGACAGGTACATGATAGTATAGCTGCTTGCAACTGTAGTTTTCTTATCTGTATTAATGTGTTTGAATGTTCACACTAACATGTGATTCATAAATATTTTAGCTCAGTGAGAATAAGCCATATGAACCAGTAGTCTGTCCATAGCACTAAGAAGTCTGAGTTGTAGTATGTTACATTTCTAGAAAAAACACAGGTCCATTTCTTAGTCTTTATCCAAGGTTTGACCCACAGCCTACAGAAGTTAATCATGGCTTAATCCTGTTGCTATTGCAGCCGCTGGAAAGCTCTCATACTCTGACTCTCTAGTGAGAGTCTTTTCACAAGGTGACAGTAAAAAGCTTCAAGATAAGAACAGAAGCAAGATCTGAATGACTGCAGTGATGTAGAAGCAAGATTTCAGATATTTCCTACTCATTTGGTTGAGGAAAACACTTCACACCTTCTTTACAGGTCCTTAAAAGAACAAATGTCCGTAGAAAATTTACTTTGGGGAAAATACATGCTTGAATTACCTATGCATAAGTCTCAGACAGTCAAGATTATTTTAGGCATCTTTTTGGGCATCATTTTTCAGCTTGGAAGAATTTTGCACAGCCAGGAAGGCACCAGAATTAGGTCAAACTGAATAGGGGGTATCTTGCAAACTTCGCCACTTTGATGCTAAGCAGCAAGCCACACACAACAAAAAGCTTTAGATCTTGGAAATCTCAGTTAACTGTATTTCTGGGACTAACATTGACAAATAGACATGTGAGCTAAAAACATGGCAACAGGAGCATTTTGTCTGGGTTATGCATCTATGGAAGTACCTGGTCTGCAATCAATTTAATTCGGAGTGTAAAGGCCCATGATAAAGGAAAAGTCTATTTTTCTTATTAATGCCTGTAAAGTGACCAGATGGTAAATATACCTCAAAGTTTGCACCCTTGATTGAGTTTTTCTTCTAGATAAGAGTACAAGTGGAGTGTACTAGACACCAAAGTGCCTATTTGAAGCTAGTTTAGCCAGACACAGGAAATGCTGAAGGCAGAGATAGCAGTAGGCCAATTTGTCACATATTCTTCACTACTGCTATAAGCTGTGCAATTATTGAAAGCATTTATTTAGAATTCCTACATCAAGCCTAAGCCTTTGAAATCAACTATCATAGAACTACATGTGTATAATAATTATATACGTATAGCAGGAAAAGAGGGCGAATTAACGTTTCTGAATGATGTTAGGAAATTGATAACTGTACTAAGGGGAACATCTGGAAGAGATGGAAACTACTGACAATTATACATAAAGATTCCTTAGCTTGTCAGTGCTTCAAGGTGCACTATCTCCTCCAGGGTATTGAATGCCCTCTTCTCCAATTTAATGAGATTTTCAAAAGCATGGTGAAAGAAATGTAGAAGCATTTGCCTTGGCTCCCTTGTGGGAGAGGAAGGATCTTTATGCTTGTGTTGTCATAAAGATAAGGTTCAGCATGATTATGAGATGAATTTTGGACACATTGAGTAGGAAAAACAACAGTGATCCTTCAGAAAGTCACTTTCCACAATCGTGTGCATCATGCATTGTGGCTCAGAACAGAAATAGTAAAGGGTTTCCTTAGTTTTCATAAGTTTCCTAGTTGTCTGTTAGATTCAGCTGTAGGTGTCTTTATATTTTGTAAATACATTTATGTTCTGCTGACTTTATTACTAAATTATTTTCTCCAGGATATAATATTATCATTAATTATATACATGGATAACTCAGGAAGTAATTTAAACAGAAAAGTCACATGCATTTACAAATGCATGCCCCTTAGAAGATCTTTGTGAGGATCACTGGATTCTCACTGGAGAAATCACATCCTGGGGTTTGGATGGTATATAAAGATAAACTGAGTGCATTACCTGCCATTCTTTTCAGAAATGTTGCTGAGCTTCATTACTTTCAGAAGAGTGCAGAGACAATTATCCCTTAGCAGTCACAGTCTTCCCCAAAGATTTTTGTTGCATGCAGAAAATGTACTATTCATATAAGATAGCACACATCTCAACAAAACTCAAACATTTTCAACTGAAGGTGGTTGTGAGACACAAGCTGCTCCTATGAGGAGCACCTGAGGAAGCTGGGGCTGTTTAGCCAGGAGAAAAGGAGGCTCAGGGGAGACCTTTTAATTCTCTACAACTGCCTTGAAAGGAGGTTGTAGCCACGTGGGGATTGGCCTCTTCTTCCAGGCAACCAGTGACAGGACAAGAGGACACAGTCTTAAGCTGCACCAGGGGTGGTTTAGCCTGGACATTAGGAAGAAGTTCTTCACAGAAGAGTGATTGGGTATTGGAATGGGCTACCCAGGTCACCATGGAGTCACCATGCCGGGAGGTGCTCAATACAAGACAGGACATGGTACTTAGTGCCATGGTCTACTCAACAAGATGGTGTTAGGTCATAGGGTGGACTTGATGATCTCAAAGGTCTTTTCTAACCTAGATGATTCTGTGACTCTCTGATTCTTTATTATAGAAACAGCCCAGAGTGTGTTACTGTTTAGGCTTGTTTTTCTTTTTTTTTTCTGAGATGAAGGAAGCTGGGAAAAACAAATTCAATCTCTGGCATCTTCTAATATAGTTTAAATGAGATCTTACTTACACGTTCTTCATATTTTTGCTCTTCAGATGAGAGATCCTGTAGGAAGATGTTCTTGAATAGAGGCATGCTGAGAGGGTAGGAGTTTGTTATGCACTCTTATAAAATTCATTACTCAAAATTTGCAAGCTGTATGCAGGGAAAATCTGCCTGGTTTCTTCCTCTTATAAATTTATTCATAAATAGCTAAACTTTCTAACTGAGCTCTTTAAAGAAGTCCCAGTAAAATTAGACAAAGCTGGTCAGAAGACAAATTCAGATTATATCAGACAAAGTAAAACATGAAAACGTGTCATTTGGAAGAGTGAGACATCCCAGGGGCTGAGAACTGGTTAGCGAAGTAGATGATTAAGGTTCTGCTTGATGCTGTACTGGCACAGAATGATTAAACAAAGGCTTGAAACTGATCCTCTGTTAGCTTAGCTAAGTTTCCCAACCAACCAGTTGCGTGCAGATACTGATGCCATGATGATTTTTTGCCTTTTCTTTTATACCCCTTTTATATACCTTTTTATAGCTTTTGTATTCTTAGTGGCTTTTAGCCTACATTCTTAGACTTGTTTGTCAAGCTAGGAGACTAAACATCTTAGAAGCTTCATAGTTAGGGATCAGTGTGCCCCAGACACAAAAGTCCTCTCCAGAGCACATTTGGTAAACTAAGATAGAACCATCCAGGGGAAGGTTCCTTGGGGAGTAGGGCTCACACGAGCCTCTGATTGGGGAATCTTTGATAGATATGCTAATTAATAAGACTGATAATGTTATACCCAATCGATTGTGTGGGTGCATTGCGGTGTGCATTTCGGCACATTCCACCTGGACGTGGTGCACCTAAGGATCCTTAAAATAAATACAGTGGTAAAATCCCTTTTTCCCTTCTAACCGTGTTTAATTCTTGATTTTAAGACCAGGAAAAGGCATCAATACACACTTGTTTTTCTGCATCCAGGAAGAAAATCAGTTCTCAGCCTGAAAACAAATTTTCTGACACTTTTATTGTTTACCTTGAAGCTTTTAAATGAATATATTAAAAAAAACAAAACAAAAAAAAACCCCCAAAAAGTTGATTCCACAGCAGAACCACCATTTTAAGGATAGTCCTTTAGAACGGTCAACTCAGAGCCTACCTGTGTTTTCACATTCCTGACTAAGGAATGTGAAAAGGCTATCAGTCCCCTTTCCTTGCATGACTGGGGATTCTGGGAAATTTCATAGTTAAATTTTGTGATATCCCACTCTTAAGGGAAAGGGACACCCAAGATTTGTAAATGCTTGTGGTTGAAAGGAAGATGTTGGAGGGTCCACAAAGACTCACCAAGTTTTGTTAACAAATTACACACTTGGCATAGAAATCAGCCTGGTAGTCCTACTATTTAGGCACACAGCAATGGGTTTTGGGTAAAGGGGTGACACGAAAAAGAAGAGAGAAAGAAAGAGATTAAGTAAAGACAAAGAGAAAGAGAGAGAGAGGGAAGAAGAAAAAGAGAGAGAGAGAGAAAGAAAGAGAAAGAGAGAAAGAGAAAAAGAGATCACCGGTTCTGATTTCACTACTGATCCAGGGACGGGATGTCCAGGGTCCTGGGGTGCACACCCAGGCTTATTGGGGGTACCTGCTTATAGGTAGGTTTTCCCCATCCTGAATATGGGTTTCTCACTTAATTAGTTATCATTCACAGTCTGTTCTTTCAGACCCTTCTGGAATTGTGTCAGAGGGCTTCAGGGGTCTTTGATGTTTTTCATCCCTCCTATAGTCCATGCCCATTTCTGGGCTTCATCCCAGTGCTTGTGCTGTACTGTGTTGTGCTTATCTCCAGGAACAAGAACAAGGATGTTTGTCCTGGAAAAGTGCTGCCCTACCTCCTTATAGCCCCCTTCTCCTGATGCATCTTGTTCTTTTGCATGGCGTGTTATTACCAATAATCCTTGTCTGTTATTACCAGCAGTCCTTGGCTGGCTCCACAGTCAAGTGTTTGAGACACACACATTAGACCGTTATCTTCTGGGATTCTACATATTTCCTCCCGTAAATCAGATAACGTTTTAAAATGTTGGGATTTCTTGTGGAACAACAATTCAGTATATGATTAAGCTTCTAGAAATGCTGGATAATGAGGATTTTGGAAGACTGGGTGCAGCAACACACAGCAGCTTGTCCAGTATATCAGAACTCACCACACAAATTCTTGAATATTGCAGTAAAAATTATATGTATCAACGATATTTGTGAAGGAAGGATATAGAATATAGTGCACTATTACTTTGGAAGTAATAGGCAGTTTCAGGGTATGATTAAGTATCATGTGTTTGATGACTGCAGTGATAGATTCAAACAAGAAGAAAACATTAAACTTACCTACCACTGAAATAAAAAAATACCAAAAAATATATAAATTTATATCTAAATTTTATATATTTATAAAATATATTTTAATTTATTCAATGAAACATTTTCCAGTAATTTCTGTTGCTTACAACTCCTATTTAAAATTTTCCCAGAAAACAGCGGTACAGAGATTGAAAGATCTCTTAAGATTTGCACATTCTTACTTTTTCAGAATGCGGTAGCATCTTTTCCCTGTGCAGCACATCTTGAGGCTTACTTGATTTGTACTCTTTCTTCCTCTGTCAAGCAATCTCTTCGCAGCTATTTAATCTTGTACGAGCACATTTCATCTATGCTGGCTTTCTTTTCTGCTTCTCTCTGAAACTGTTCTGTAGCCTATAGATGTAAAATCATCTAGCATATTATCTACCTAAACTGTTTTATCCATGCACTGGGCTGTAGTGTCCTCGATACAGAGACAAAAGGTCGTCAGCATGCAGCTGATGCATACAAAATGCAGCCAGGTCTTTAAAAGTGATTACTAATTTTGAAGTATTCAAACAGACAATTCATAGACTTCAGAAACAGAGGATGCTGAGTATCACCATTAAAATGTAACAGCCTGAAAACTACTGGTGCTAATGTTGATGACAATGGTAGTTGCTGGAGTTTTGACCGTTGCTGTGCTTATTCTGCTCTAAGACAGGAGGGATTTTTGTCGTAAGAACACTAATCTTCAAGGACTTGGGTTTTCTGAAAGCTCAGAACCAAATCTCAGATATCATCAGAGGCCAGGGCTTAAACAACCTCTTTTATCCCCACTGGTGAGCCAAATATCATTTCAGTATATTATTAGGTTTACATTTCTTGTCTAAAAATAGATACCTATGTTCTCAGGCTTCTTACCTGTAGGTGGTTTATTCTACTTCTGCTCTAATCTAAAATCCAAAGAGTTAAAGACACAAAAGTGTTCACTTTTTATGCCAGGAGTGGCTTCTGCTGATTTTTAGCTTTAAGAGTCTGTGAAGTCTAAGTGAAAGCAAAAGAATATATTTTTGCAGCATGTATCAATCTTCTGGTAGTCTTTGATCTCTTTAAGGATATTCATGGTCTAAATGACTACCACACTTTTATAGAAATAACTGAAAGCTGGATTTGAAATAATTGACACCAAAGGGAAAACATATTAAAAGTCGTAATCTCTGTTCACCACCTAATTTTTTTCCCAGTGCCAACATTAAAGGTAAACTAATCCTTATTATTTTCTTGGAAATGAGTGATTTTGCCAAAGTAAAGATGTTATAATACAAAAGCAGATATGCACACACTTTTCACAAGGAAGACACTTAAGAAAGTTGAAGAAAAAATATTTCTGTCAACAAAGCCATCTGTCAAAAATGCCTTAAGCATTTTTTCTTACCATTTACTTAGATTTTTCTTTCTTAGTACAAAGTCATAAGTGAAATTAGAAAAAAATCATATGAGCCCAAACCCAAAAACCTGTAAACCACATTGTGCTCAAGCAAGGCTTCTGAAAGTCTGAAAATAACATGTCTTTACCTCTTGTGAATTTGCCTTCTGCAAAACCAGCTCTTTGTGACAGCATCAGTTCTCCTCTACACATTAGGGATGAACTCTTGATTGATACAGTCAGTAGGTGGAAAAAATGTGGAGGACCAGCTTCTACTGGTTTATGTGAGTAGATGTGGTAATAGAAGAAGATATGCTGGGATTTATTCTTGCTAGCTCTGCTAATTTTCACGGACCAGATCACATTCTCATGTGCACTGTAATACACAAAGTTAATCAGAATAGTACGGCACATAGTCCTTTGCAAGATACTAAGTTCTTTGTAGATGCTAAATGAGGCATATCTCAATAAATTCCCTGCCTGAAACCAACTTCGAAAAAGTCAGGGAGAATAAGGCATCTCAGAGCCTTTGTGGATTACTGGGATTGAGAGGTATCCACATGGGATGGTAAGTTCCCCTGGTCACTCTGTCAGATAAGGTGGTGAAACTTCTCCCTCATGGGCTCATCATGAAAACATCATCTCAAAAGGAAAGACATGAAAAAACATCTACATATATCAATGGTACGTCAAATTCCTTTTAGAATGATTATCATCAGTGTTCATTTCCAAAGAGAATTTCTTCATAGGTATGTCAAAAGGTAGCGAGATGCTGAGTAAATTATTTTTAGCTTTTCCCCTTTTTCTCCACATTCCATATTTACTTTAAATCATGATCATTTAGGTGGTAGAGAGCAGCAGTGTAAGAACAGAAATTAAGAGCTTTTACCTGAAAGTAACAGCAAAGAATTGAAAGTGAGATAGAATGTAATTAAATCACATCCAATTTTGAAAGTAATATGCATTCTTTTATTCACAGATAATGTCTTGGTTTAACTTCTCTAAAGCAAAGTAGTAGCCCCCTAATCATCATTTTGCATACTAGCTTGTAATTCAGAGGGGACCTCGCCTCCATTTTCACAGGATATTCCATATCCTCATTATGCCTTGGCCACTGCATTCAAGAGCAAAAACAGCCTGTTAAAGATGCCACAAGAGAGGTGGTTGGCCCAGCCTTCTTGGGAAGGTGTTCTACATTAAGCCATGTAAATTTGATAAGCCACTGCATTGTTTTTTGATTCATCTATATTTCATTTACTGATGAAAAAGAAAAAAAAAGAATTGTAATTAAAAGGAGTATCAGAGGTAAAAATTCAGGTAGCACTTGCTGGAATGTGGGGCACCAGAGTCTATTTGCTTTTGATTGCCATCACCATACTACAAAACATTCAATATTTAGAAGCATCTGCAGGTTTCCACATTGAGCCTTTTTCTTGAGTGATGTAAACAATGCTAAAGCTCTTAGCAGCAAGAGATGTGATACTGGGCTCATTGTTACTCTACTGAGATGCTAACAGCAAAGAAGTGAAAGGAATAAAGTTCAACATAAGTTTTGAGAGATTTCCAAAGAAAAAAGTGATTATATCTTCTCCTTTTTCAAAGGGTCAGTTGTTCAGTGAGGCAGTCTCAGAGGGTGACATTATATTATTATACCAATTTGTCACCTAAATTAAAGCCATTTAGCCTGTTATTTAGTGTGTAGCTGCAGAACTGATGTGTTTTATTTTATTTTTAATGTGCTTTTTTATAGATGGGAAAAAGAAAAGTCTATACCGAGGTAAAAATCACATAAACTCTCTAAAGATGTTGCTTATGATAGGAACTGTCTCTGGCAAGAGGAACAATAATCTGAACAGATCAAAATGCCTTCCTTTGTTACATATATCTTACTTGTTGGTTAAAAACACAGCAGTACAGAGATATCCCTTTACACAGACATCTTATTTTCTTTACATCTGTTCTGTTTTTCTGACAAAGTACTTTCCCTAAAACAGACACAAATGCATTTGTGCATCCACAGGAGCTATTTCACATATTGTGACCATGGATAGTGTCTTCTTCATTATGAAATAACTTCATTTCTATCTTATATATCAGTGTTAATATTATTTTATATACTACTATTTATTTCATTTTGCTTCTTATGTTTAAAATGCTTGACTGATCTACCAGGTATGAGAAATCATATCAACAAGGTAAATGACAATATGAAAAACATGGAGAAATGCAAGATTGAAATTCTTTTTGACTGGTTACAATGTGATCTGTTATCTGTAAGTCTTTTTCACAAAAGCTCCTTTTAAATGATCAATGTTTCCTTCCATACACATTAAGAAAACAACCCTACATTTAAATAATATTTGATTTAAATATTTATTACTTAACCTTTCAGTAAAAAATGTTTATTGAATATAATTTAAATATTTAATTTTTTAAGCAATAAATGAAATCCAAACCTGCATTTAAATAATGCTAAATTTGTGACACAAATTACCTCAAGCCAAGCAATTCCAAAGTCAAGTTGAAAAGATATTGTTATTTTTATTCAGTTTAAAACAAAACAAGCCAAAGCCCAAGGATAGAATTGGAAAAAGTCATAAAAGGTCCAGTTGTAATGAAAGAAATCTTCTAAGTACATTACAACTGTTATATTTTAAATCTTGTTTAACTTTAATTATTAAAAATAGCCACAATGACACACATTTGTAAGAAACAGCTTCTTTAACTCTAAAAGCTTTAAGAAATATGAATCTCTTGGCAACCCAAGAAACTCCTGGAATGCATGGAGGACAGCTTCTGTGCTGGGTAAACCAAAATGGTATTTTATTCCATGTGTATCTGTGCCCAAAATTGTTACTGTCTCTCTAAAGCCAGGTGCCGAGGCCAGAAACAGAACTGCAAGGGCTGAGGGACTCCCTTTAATAAGGTGGAGTAGTCCAAGCAGGCTCTCTCTTGCCTTGTGGTCTTTCCCAAGGAGGAGGCCCCACTTAGTTTTGGGGTTTTTTTCCCTTCTTTTGTTTTTCTTGTATTCGTTTCTTCTCGTTGGTGGAAAGGGATTGGTTAAAAATAAGGATGGGTAACTCCTTTTGGAGTGTCCCCCTTTACTGTCTTAAACCAAGACAGCTTCCCAAGCCAGGCAATAGAGAGCCCTACCAGAGGGAAGACGATGCTGGATCTGACAGTCCATGAGTAAGCTCTTCCATGAGTAAGCTCTTTGGGAATGCCATGGCTGGGGACAGGCTGGGCTGCTGTGATCACATGCAAGTGGAGTTTGTAGTCTTGAGGAATATGGGTCAGGGAAGTAGCAAATTCAAGTTCCAGAAAACTCCAGCATTTCAAGGAGTTATTCAGTAGGACCCCCCAGGAAACTGCTCTTGAGGATAACGGAGCAGAAGAGAGCTGGCAGATTATTAAGGATATCTTCCGTAGAGCATAAGAACCAGCAAACCTCAGGCACAAGAAATCAGGCAAGGAAGGCAAGAGACAGGCATGGCTGAGTACAGACCTACTGGTCAAGCTAAAGTGCAAGAAGCATGTGCACAGGCAATGGAGACAAGGACAGGTACCCTGGGAATAGTATAGAGATACAGTCCCATTGCGTAGGAATGAGGTGAGGAGGACCAAGTCGATGCATTATTTATGTCAGGATGTTAACAAATGGACTAAGAGGTTTCAAGGGACAGACTTTTTAAAAATATAAAAGAGAAAAGCTTTTCTTTTACACAACTGTAAGAAAGAGGTTATAACCTTGAGGCATGATGCTTGCTATATTTCTTTGCATGTGTATTCCAAAGGCATTTTTCTGTATTCCATATGATGACTTCTGTACAAGCTCCTCCTCATGATCCAGTTTTTCACACATCTCCACCTAGATTATGTCACCTGCTTTGCGGTTGCTGCCTTTGAAGAGCACATATGGTCCCTAATTCCTGTGCAAATCCACCAGGAGCACATATGTGTTTGGAATACTGTAGGAAATCTCAAATGGGACAAGACACCTATGTGTAAGCATCCCCCAAAGAGATTAATTCTACAACTGAATATATCCACAACCTCCATATTTTATATGCTATTGTTTTTAAGGGACATATCCAGGTTAACTAGTCTTTATAGATAAAAATAGGGATTAAGACTGCTTTTCTGAGATGAGTCCATAGTGTATGAATGGAAAAATAAATTATGAGTGATTCATCTGACCAGGAACAGCAGAGAAGCTGTTTCAGAAGTTAGCTTAGCTATGTGTAAACTAACCATAGCATTATCTAGCAGATAAACTTATGACACTAAATAAACAAACACTATTTACTGAAGAATAATCCAACTTTTGGATGTAAAAGTCTTCTAAAGACTGCTCTGTTGAAGCAGTAGTTCCTCATTCTTCCCTCAAATACACTGCTGAAAAAGTGATCAGAAAGAACACCTGGATCCTTCCAAAGGAGCCTTTGAGTGTATTCTGCTCATTCCCTCTCTTTCCCTCTCCCCTGTCAAAATTTGATTCAAGATTTAGTATGAAGACAGAAGGCTGGCTTTAAGTCTATAAGCTTTATGTCTTATTTATGCAAATATAAGTAGTGTTTATTTGAATACTGCTGAAGCTGAAGAGGCAAGATTTCACGTGAGGGATTTTTCTTAAACTTGTAGCTTTCTGATTATGATTCATTCCTCTTGTTACTGTCATTAGAAGCTACTCTGGGAAGATGAAAAGCATGTGGGGGCCATATATTATTTCACCCAGAATCCCTGGAGCACACTGAAGATGGAAGGAAAGTCAAATCAAATAGCTTGACTGATATTAAGTCAATACCTTTCTCAATTTTACCCTTCCTCGTTTTCTTCTACTCTCTCAGTCGGGATGCATCGACCTAGCATGCGCATGGATAACAGATCTTAAATTCATGGAACATCCAGTTTGATTGCGCTTTATTATAGAAGCTTGATGGGAACATAAGAGCAGAATGCTAATCAATTAAATCAAGACTTTTCACCTGAGAAAGCACAGAAAGTATTTTTGAGCCGATGCTCAGAGAGATGCCTTTTTC
Source organism: Ifrita kowaldi (assembly GCA_013398055.1). Classification (NCBI taxonomy): domain Eukaryota; kingdom Metazoa; phylum Chordata; class Aves; order Passeriformes; family Cinclosomatidae; genus Ifrita; species Ifrita kowaldi. The sequence continues at coordinate 80,456 of VZRS01004087.1, forward strand.
CTAAACTGCAAGTTCTACATGTAAAATATATGAGGGATAATATGTTGTCCATACAGAGAAAAGCTTATGGCAAAAGAGTGCTACCAAGTTTGCAAAGCCAAAACCTACAACATTAAGGAAAGCTGGCTGCCTTTGCAACTTTACTAAAGGTCTGTTAATTTCCTGTCACTGTAATTAGAGTGATCACATGCTACTTTTTCAATTTGGACTTCTTTATCTGATGCTCAGAGTACAATGCATTTGTCTGTGGCCCTTGCTCAGATTTTATCCATGGAGAAATATGGACCTGTTCTTAAGATAATCATCAGTATGCTATTTTAGGACTTCCCAGACAGCTGCATGTTCTTGCAGTATTGTGGAATAGTAATACCTATGTTTTAAATAAAAAAATAATGCACGGACTGAAAAGTTTAAAAAAATAGAAATTAATTAATCACATTTGAGATGATGGAGTAAGGGATAGTTATAGTAGAGGAATAAGTTGCCATTCTTTAGTTGATCACATTTGATGAATTTTGTTGTCCATCATGAAGCTCTACCACAGCAAATTTCAGCATAATGGCTTTCAATTTCGCAAAATTATAAGAAACTGAAAAAATATTACCCAGCTGTGTTTCAATAACTGTTAATATGTCGAAGAATACCCAAAAATAATTGTAATAGTTTTCTTGTCAGACTTTGCACCTTGCAAATAGTTCTCCTAATTTTTTGAATTGGACCTTAGGAAAGAACTGTACAAAGTATGCTAATACCTTGTATATGGTAATAGACTTACTCAGATGAAATATACATCTAATATTTAAAGAATCTGTTATATACAGTGAAGAAAGATTTAGAAAGCTTACCGAATTTGTGTTGTGCTAAAAATAATCAAGGGTTTTTTTAGATGAGAGTACTGAAGAGAACTGCGGAAAATGGGACATAATTAAAATTTATAAATTAAATTATTCTACTTTCCAATGAAGTAAAATGTAACTTTAGTACTTTATGTAATTTCTCTTCCTTTGCCTCCAGGACTAATAAAAGAGCAGCAGAAAGTGAAGGCCATGACACTGAATTGGGAATCTTGAAAATGAGTTCTGTTTTCAGCTCTGCAAGCGATTTGTTTTCTGACCTCCTCATTCACTTTTAGGATGAAATCCTTTAGGTTTGTATTTTTTCTTTCTTTCTTTCTTTCTTTCTTTCTTTCTTTCTTTCTTTCTTTCTTTCTTTTTCTTTCTTTCTTTCTTTCTTTCTTTCCTTCTTTCTTTCTTTCTTTCTTTCTTTTTCTTTCTTTCTTTCTTTTTCTTTCTTTCTTTTTCTCTTTCTTTCTGTCTTTCTTTCTTTCTTTCTTTTCCTTCCTTCCTTTCCTCCCTCCCTCCCAGCCTTCCTGCCTTCCTTTTCTCTTTCCCTGTTTCCCCCTTTCTTCGTTGTGTGAAAGGGGAAGAATTTATACCTTGATAAATCTTTGGTTCGTCCCTGGCCAAAATGGAAAACTCTACAGAAAAATGAAAAATAAAAATAAAATAAAAGTTAGATTTAAATCTCATCTTTTTAATAATCCCTGTGGCAAAAACAGGAAAGATTTGATTTAATGCATTTTTAATATTTAGGTTCTAATTTCTGAACTCTCCAAGCTCTTGTTTAAACTATGACTTATTCTGACAGAAACCTGTCTATAGGCTTTGCAATCCTTAAGGTTTATTCTTAAGAGATGAAGGCAATTTGGTGTAAATTTCCCACAGTATTAAAAGTGCTACAGTCTTGGTCAAATCACATCCTATCTGGCTTTAAATGCAGTACAGAAGCACCTGTTAGCCTCAGACCTCAATGCAGAGGTTGTTGCCATTGATCATACTAACCCTGGCTCATCATGTCCTATTTGGCCTGGGCTTACAGGCAGCTCACAAGCTCCTCTGATGCCTACCCCACTTTAGGAGCTAAATCTCATCCAAAGCCTCTGAAAATCTGAGCTCAAATCCTGGACTAGAATCATGCTGAGACTTGAATTTAACTGAGCTTGTCCAGCATACCTATCTCATCAATCTCTACCGGTTCATTTTTTTTTTCCTAAAGCAGACAGAGACAAAACTAATGACAAACCAGTGTCCTACTCTAGACTGAGCATAGAATGCAAACATAGAAAACAGACTAAACTTTTTTTGGGGGGTGGGGTTGGTGCTTAGGGAAATGGTTTATTTATGACTTAGCAGCACTGGGCTAACAGTTGGACGTGATGGTTACAAAAGTCTTTTCTAACCTGAATTATTCTATGATTATACAACAAACCTAGTTTTAAACCCAGCTTTTAACCCCAGTTTTGTGACATTGAAGGACTGCTTAGCTGTTTTCTTATATTTTCAAGCATTGGAGACACTTGGCCTTAGCTGACTGTTTAAACCAATTGTTCGGACATTTGAGGGGCATGAATCTCTGGAGAAAATTTCTTTATTATTCCTCTCTAGTCTTCATGATTTGCCTTCCTTCTCAGTACATTTTTTACCTCAAGGATTTTTTTCTTCTTGATGTATATCATAGAAAAGGCTCAGTAAAAAGCCAGCAATTCCATGTATAAAAATCTCTAAATCTTTTTTTTTCTAACTTCTACATGTTGCCTTGCTCTGTTCTCAGTGACTGTGTACAGTACTAATTTTGCTCAAATTTAAATGTAACTGTATGTGTACAGTTGAGAGTATAGATGAACACGTGTACATGTGTGCACACATGAACAGATCCTTTTTTTAAACAAACTGCCATGCTCTGACCTAATTGAAACAGTCAGTGTGTGCAAGCTCTCTCAGCTGCAGTAATAAATGAATATTTCTCTTAAAACTGCAAATTACATAGCTTTGTCCTGAACTGATGTTAAATGTTCTAATGCTGTTGATAGGGATGTGTGTGCCTTGAATAATACTGTCTGAATAGGGTTAACTTGTAGAAAATCAAGACACACTGCAGTGCAGATTCTCAAAGCATTGAATCTTTCTATCCAAGCTTGTGGAAAGGTACTCGTGGGTTTGCACCAAATCAATCTGAGGCTGCTTTCTGCACAACACAAGATTCCTTATGATTGTTCTGATGAAACTTGTCACAGGATTATTGTGAATCATAGGCTTTTACAGCAGCACAGTTTATAACCCCCATGCAGAGGGAAGACAAATAGAATGAAGTGGTGTAAGGTTTAAGTTTGGCATTTTTACTCATTAAAGGATTCTCAGTATTCACTCTGATGTTGCAGTATACCAAATTAAAATATTAGCTCCCTGAAGCACTTTTTGGAAATTTGGCCCATTTTGTTATTTACATGTAGTCTGCTTTGATCACAAAATTCAAAATATTGCACTGGATCTTATTGCAGCTTCTCTCAGACTTACTGTATTTCATTACCAGCTCACTATATTGTTGGTGGTGAGGGTTCTGCAGGTGGTGAAGATGGTTATGAGGAGCTATATCCTATTCTCTTTCTTTACACTGTCTGAACTCCCTCAATTTTCTGCATACAACCTAAAACTGCAATCTCCTTTTCAGTGTAGTCAGTTACTTTTTTGTTTGGTGATGAATGCTGGATGCTAGCTCTATTAGGGACCCTTTATTCAGTTACAGTTAAAATACTTTCTTTTATTTTGATTATGGTATATTTCCCAAGAATTAAGCTGTTGAGCTATCTTGAACAAAGCATACTAGAAAATGAAAGGGGAAAATATATATCAGGCTGCATTAAATAGCAGTGATGTGAGTTATCTAAAGTAGCCTTATGGGAATATTCAGAAATGTAGAGTGGAAAGCATATGTAAATTTTTGCTGAATGAGGGCCTGAAATGATATAAAATATGCTCGGGACTCTATAGGTTAATTCATGTAGACAAAACCTTGCAAAAATAAAATCTCCATTGCTTATATCTCTGATGATGTTCTATGACCACTGCTGATTCTTAATACTAATTTGGTATCATCTTAATTTTTAGTGTTCCCCTTTGAGATACTTAGATGCATGAGTTGTAATTAGATTGAAATGTTCAGAAAGATGATTTTGCTGCAGGCAGAATTTTGAAAAAATCTTTAAGTGGTCCTTGCAATAATCTGTGTGGGTTTTGAAATATCTTGACTGACCACACAACATTAAAATTATTTCAAAACGTATTGGTAGTGCCTTTACAGTCATTTGTAGAACAAACATGCGTGTGGTAGTTCTGAAGTAGTACATGAAGTAATTTTAAAATAACTTTCACTTCCCCTATTAAAATTGAAAAAAAAATCTGAAATAAATAGTAACTTATGACACTCTATGACACTCTAGTTCTTTGACAGTAGTTTAGATTAGGATCTTCTCCAGTCATCTCCGTTTATTGTGGACTGATCTCAGAGTGCATGAACTGTTTTGGGTTTTTTTCATCTGAAGCTCGACTGGAAAACATGATGGAGGTATGGATCAAGTTAATACACCCCAGGAACAAATGGACATTCCCCCGATACTAGCCATCAGTATCTGATGAGAGCTAGTCTGGAGTAACCCCCGAACCACAGCACAAACGTGGGATGGATCTGGAGTCTTTGTCAACAGCTATCTTATTCCACAGACAGCACACAACTACTGCCCTATGCCATTTGCTAATGCAGATGCTGCCTAACGTGCACCTGCAATAGCGCATTTTTCGGTCTAGGGGATCTGAAAAGTAGTGATACCAGTTACAGTTCTGGTTCCAAGTCAGGATTCAGAACAAACTTAAACTCCAAAACAGGTAAACTGAACAAAATTAGAAGGTTCCATAGATACATAAGCAATATCAGTATAGAATGCATAAACAGTGCAGCATAGGGAAGTGAGTTCATCAATAATGGACTACATATTTAGAACATAGATTTATTAATAATAGATGGAGAAAGAACAGAAGAGGAAAGAACTGCCTTTCTGGGAAAACAAGTTTTTGAAACAGCCTACTTGAGATTTCTGAAGAAATATGGGGGAGCTACAAAACTAAAATTTGAAATTAAAAAGACATGCACTGTTTGATCAGACACATCAGTATGACAAGAAGATAACAGAAATCAAAAGCAGAACCTGTTTAACCTCCTGACCCAGGCCCAACTTTTTAGAGATTTTTGTAAACATGATCCACTTGGGATGATGGATGATTCTATTTTCAAGTTTCTAATTACACTCTTGAACAGGCTAATCGTTGCTCTGAGAACATGCCAAATTACATGTGCTGAATCATTTTCATGGGAAGGATATAATGTGCACAAGGTTTGGATGTTGTCACCAGCATTATGAGGATCAGTGTAACAGCCCTGATCTTTGCAGGGTTTAAATACGTATTCACGTATGGACATTCAAGCACATTCTATAGTACATACAATCTAAAAATTATGATTGTTTGATTTGTTCAGTAAGACCAAGGAAGTACTAGGAGCCTTGATCAAATCTGAAGGTAATGTAAAGTTGGAATGCAATTCACTGAAATGGTTAATAATCAGCCTGAATAATAGGTCACAGAAGGGGTGGTCTAAAAATTATCTTTCTCATCAAAGCCTTAATGAAAATACTGAACTCAATCAGGAATAGTTTTATTTTTGTGGAACCTGTATACTTAGGTCACTATATATATAGAGATAGATAGATAGATAGATAGATAGATAGATAGATAATTGCAGTCATGTAAAATTTGGGTTTTATTTTCAGTATAATTTTAGCAATTCATCTAAAGCCCATGAAGAGAGTGTTACATATAGATATTGAATTATCCTACCTCTCTGAACTACTGAGATATTTAGGGTTGGCTGAATCATCTTTAGGAGTCCCTATTTTGAGACTATAAAGTGGCTTAGAAAATTCTATATACTGGGTAAGTTTTTTTTAGAGGGATGAAGTTATTTGAGTTGAAAATCAATAAAAAGAACATAGCATCTCCAGAAAGCACATCACTGCACCCTCAGATTGATATATAACAGGTGGCTTTTGGGTTGATACATTACTTTAGATTACATACCTACTTTTTTTAGATATTGGTGGTGGGATCTACATGACCTCTTTTAGACAGCAAAGGCTGGCATCCTAGTTAGTCTCCTTAGACTTCTGTTCCACCCAGTGAAGGTACTTCCAAGGTGCAGTCCATTTCATCCTAAAGAAGTTGTGTAAAATATTTCAGATATATTATGCCTTAAACCCCGTATTTCCCACTATGTAAGGAGGTCAGAGACAGTACTTCATGTTCTGGACTCAGTGTTGTGGAAGTTTCAAGTTAAGTGATATAGGTAAGTGCCTGGAAATTCAATCCTTGCAACCTAAACACAAAGAACTTAGTACAATGCTGTCGATTAATGAATATTTGTTCATGCCTTCTCTGTTCAGATTGTACGTATGTAGTAACTTCAACTGTATGCAAGTAACCTCAGTGGGTCACTTGTACCATAAGAAGCAATTCCCGGTACTAAGAACAAGATGACTGGAAGCAAAGTTTACACTGCATTGCAAGAGGTTAGTCTTCCTGGGAACAGAGAGAGAAGAAATACTAAAAATATTAATAACGTTGCTTCATGGCCACCACACTTTGGATAATCCATGTCTACGAGTATCTGAAGGGAGGGTACCAGGAGGATGTTTCCAGGCTCTTCTCAGTGGTGCCAAGCAAGAGGCAATAGGCAGAAACTGAGGAAGAGGAAATTCCGCCTGAATATGAGGAAGAACTTGTTTACTGTGCAGGCGACTGAGCGCTAGAACAGATTGGCCAGAGACGTTGTGGAGTCTTCCTCTCTGGAGATATTCAAGAACCATCTACAATTCTGTGCCCTGTGCTCCAGGATGACCCTGCTTGAGCAGGGAGGCAGGACCAGATGATCCACTGTGGTACCTTCCAACTTTACCCATTCTGTGATTCTGCGACTACATGATAAAATAATTGAATCACTGTGGTCCTCCACAATCTGAGCAACAGCAAAATCTGGTGCTTTAATGAAGCTGTCAATATTGCATAAAGATAAACAATTAAATGCAGTCTGTAGACGAGGAAGCTGTTTCTCTGTGTTGCTTGTCAAGGCTTCTCAGAACTGCCGTTCTAAGTAGAATATAGCTAAAAGTAGAGTGCTAATTGAAATAATAGTATTTAATGGCTGAAAAATCCTCAAATTCTACTGGCATTTCAGAAAAGCAATTTCAGGAAGTATTTCTTTGAAAGAAAAGAAATACAGCTAAAAGCAGGATTGAAGGAATAAATGAAGAAAATTAGAAATATTTTCTTTTACCTTTAGAAGAATTTATTGATGATTCTTCACTCTCCATAAAAGCTTCTGTTTCTCTTTGCTTCTGTAATCTGCCCAAGTGATTGCACAGTGTTTGTTGGCAGAACATATGGTGACTACCTGACCCTGTACATGCAGTCAGGCAGAATCCAGGAAGAGGACTAGTCACTGCACACTGAAATGTTTCTGAAAACGATCATTTGATGTGACCATGTTTCTTCCAGGTCTCTGTTGCTGCTGTTAACAACCAACTTAGTAAAATGACCAAGGGTATGCTGCTTTCTGCGTATATATGTCTGCCCTTCTGCTGTATATCTGCTGCACATGTCCCGGGGCATGAAAGGGTGTCAAACTGCCAATATGTGCACATTGTAGAAGTACTGACATCTCCTTAACCTTTCCACAGCCTGTTCAGATACATAAGGACTAAGACCTTGACCTTAATAGAGATAAAGATGCCATAATAACAAAATACAAACAAATGAAAAGAGTGGGATTTCCACATTCTGTGATTTCAACTCTTGCCCTATCCAGATCAACAAAATATGTTTACTGTTGGAGTCTAACAAATAAAAAATAGGGTTTTTTTGAATATTATTTATATTCTTGAAAAAGGAGTTGAAATAAAAGTGGAATTTTGGGTTTGAAAAATTCACTGATTTTTCTTTTAAACATAGCTAAATTATACCTGCCACCTATGCTTGTGCACAATTACCAATTTTAGCAACAAATGGACATGATTCTGGGGAGATTAATTGCGAAGACTGAACACGATAAGATGATTAAAGGAGTTTCCTTGTTTCCTATCATTCAAGACCTACTTTGGGTCGGAGAATATTTTCATGCTGTTCTTTTCCTGCAGTCCCTTGATGACAGCTGTACCCTGAATTTCAGTGGGTTAGACTGTTGGCCTTAGTCCCATATATAACAAAATGATATTTTCTAACTGAGAGAAGTCATGTTGGCATCTTTACTCTGTGCTCACAAAATGGTCACATTTCCTTTTTCCTAACATATTGAAGATGGGAGGACAAATCTTATATTTATAGATGACACACAAACTACTCTGCATCTTTTCTTGTGGTTCTGTTTTGATGGGAAAAGCCTTTTCTTAGGCCTTTGCACAAAAAGAAAACCAGTATATCTGTGTTCTGGCTCACTATTCAACTGTCTAATGCCATTCAAAAGTCCTGTAGTTTACAAAGGCAGAAAAAGGCTTGTGTATCTTGAAGCTGTTCACACCAATTCCTTTTTCATGGTATCTTTAATCTAATCTAAGTAGGAGTTCTTTCTTCTCCCTCCAAGAAGAGCTACTGGCATGTACAGGTGACAGCACAGCAGCAACCACTGTTGGCATTAACTCTGAGGATTCAAAAGACCTAACTTTGCTGATGAGTAAAGGCACAGAGCCTCCAGTGGCTTCAGGTTGAGAGGCTTGATCCATTGCCCACTGAGTCCACAGAGTTTTTTCCTGGTTTATATCATAATTTGCTGCAAACACTTTAAATGAAGGTGATTTTTTTTCTTATTTGTAACATTAATGATACAGAAATAGATTTCAGCACCTTTTACATCCTCTTCAGTCATGTTCCACTAAGCCCATGACCCATTTTTAACTAGAAATCTTAAAAAACAGTTGAGATAAAAGTGGTGTTATGAATAAGTCTTTTGGATAAGAACACCCCCTTAATTCTTTCCTTCCCTCCTTCCTTTATTTCTTCCCACCTCAGGCTCTCATAATGTAATTTTAAAAAAAATTAGAGCATCTACAGGTCACCTACCTGTACGTTAACTGTGTCAATTTTTTATTGCAGACATGCACATGCCTTTGTTCTGCCTGGGAATTCCAACATTTTTTGCTGGTTTTGCTTTTGTGGTGATTTTGTTGTTGTTTTTCCTTTGCTGTGCATAATCTTAATTACATTGTTTGGGTTTTTTTACAAAAGCATGCAAGAAAAATGCCATTGCTTTTGAGTGACTTTTCTCAATTAAATCAACAGTATCAGATAAGATTAGGGAAAATGCTTGCAAAGCACTGGTCAAAGAGAATGAGCCTCTTCGTGTTAAATAAACTTTGAGAAAAAACTTCTAAATTATCTCTCTTGTATTATTTGTTGAGTGCCATCACAGATTATATTTGACCAAGCAAATAACAATATGATCCCAATTTCCCCCAAAATAAACAGAAAGTGGATATTTTCCACCTCTGTATCTATAAATAATAAATACCTTAAAGTTTGTACACAGTAAATAAATCAGTAGTTTAGGACAGAGCTTAATTCTTCTCCACATCACTTTTACAGCTGCAATGACTTCAGTGAAATTTCTGTGGAGTTGAGATTCACTGATGAGAATCAAGCTTCTTGGTCTGATGAAATGAGTCTGAATTACAGGCATTTGACCGAGACAATTTCATTAGTGATTAAAAAGCATACAGAAAGCAGATATATGGGGCATAAGGGATAATAACTGGGAGTTTTGGAATTAATCCAAGGAGGAAAATGCTCTAACTTTACAAGTTTTAAATGTATTTTAGTTCTCTCTCCACTTTCTTGCCAGTGGGTCTTTACATGCATTCCCACTTGTGATGGAGCAAATATTTGATATGATCTTTGGAGGGCAGATAATGATCTGTTGAAACTGACCAGCTTTAAATGAAAAAGTTTAATTTGCATCACCCTATTAACCTAGTACCCCATGAGCCTAAGTGAATACAAGGTGACTGAGGAAAGGAATGGTGGTGCAGGAGCAGAAATGTGAGGTAGTGACTCTTATACCACACTATCTGTACTATACTATCTAAACTCTTTGTAAAACTACACAGCCCTTCAGGCTTAATGGCACTGAACTTTGCTTAGGCACCTTCTGTTGGCAGTAGGGAGGGACTTCTCCCAACCCAGGGCCTGATTTACCCACCCTGACTTGCCTTCTCTGCTTTTATATTGAGCAGGAGAAAAGCCCAAAAGATTTAGCTTACACCCAAAAGAAAATTTGTGGCTGTAGTCTGCAGTGCAAAGGGACATGTCCCCTCCTGCGCACTAGCACAACACTTAGCCTCTCAGAAAACATTCCCAGCCTCACTTTTCTACTGAATAATGTCATCAGTGTAATGATGTCTGTCCACAGTGTGCATCAGCTGGCTCTTTTGGGGTAAGCCTGGAAATGGAGAGAGTAGGGAACCCACCGTGGTATGTCAGATTAGAGAGTACCCCAGGAGGTGAACAGAAAATGTACAGGTAATAATGAACAACATGTACCTTGCTCACGTTTCTGACAACTGTAGTTTCAGTTTAATTATTCATATGAATACTTTGCTGGATTACTGTTGTTGTTAACGTGCTCTTGCATATTTTATAAAAGCGATGACCTGGAAGCAGTACTCAGTCTGACAGGCAGGGCAGCAAGCTGGGCTGCTTTTTACAAGAGAGGACAGAGAAGTGAAAGCAGAACCGTCCTCCTTTGTCACCTCAGCGTGGCAGTACTGTGCCTCCCCAGATCCCTGTGCAGATCAAGGACTTCAGTATGTAGCAGAAAAACCTTCACACTACATAAAGTGCATACCCATGGAGATACTGTCATTGCTTAATCATTCTACATGTCAGAGAAAAATTGTTGCATGCGGAGAAATTGTCAGTGACCTGTAGAGTGTCCATGCAGCTGGTCCCATTTTGTACTGTGGAACTGCAACCTCTATTTTTGCTTGTGTTGGGGCAGTCTGTGACCTTAAGCAAAGGCAATTTGTTATGGTATTACTGCCTTGCTAAAGTGTCTGTGCTGATATTCCAGACAGATGTTTGCCTAACCTATTCTTAAAGACCTCCAGTAGTGGAGAATCCACAATATCCCCAGACAATCTATTTCATTGCTTCATTATCATTACTGCTAGAAACTTTCCTAAATGGCATTTTTATCATAATTGCATGTAGTTACTAGTAACTGATTTCCAGGATGCCAGATGTGTAAATAAAAGGTATTGTTCCTTCATAAGTCCTCCATTTTCACTTTTCAACAAATTTAAATAAACAGTCTGTATTTGAGAAAAGGGTCAGTCTAGATAACGTTTAACTCTTTGCACTAGCCAGGACAATTATATTCCATCAATTCGATGCCCTATGCAACTGCTATAGTGCAGAATAGTCAGAAACTGGCTGTGAACATCATCACAGAAATCTTGGTGGAAAACCTTCTGATGCTAAATATATGAAATTTTTTCATAGGGGTGTAAATATTTGCATACCCTTAGCCTTTCCTTCATTTTGACATGATACAACAGAATTTAATTTTCCAATAAACAGAACGCATCGCCAGGTTTAAAGCTACTGTTGAGAAAATCAGTGTTCTCAGAGTGTATTCTTCAAATTTCATCAAGGAAAGAAGAAAGAATCAGAATACTCACTACTTTGCATGGATAAAAATGTACTCAAGTCCAAACTGGGTATTGAATGCTATTATTTTGATTAAGTAATGTTTGTGCTTTGCATCAGTGTAATTACCTATAGGAGTAAGGCAGTAAGAAATCAAACCCACTAGAGAGCTGTCCTTCTAGGTGTGGTTTCATTTGATGAAGCCCAACTAGGAAACCTTATGAATTGCTCCAGATCTGGAAAAAAAATTGGAAGAATAAGCTCTGTGGTCATCTGTCGCACTTGGACACGAAAGAACCACGCAGATCCCTTGTCAGGAGAGAAGCAAGGAAGCAAGAGGGGGTCAGAGACCCCGCGCTTTATTATATATGTTCTTAGAAATCACTGTGGATTGGAGGGAGAAATTACCACCCCTCAATCACACTGGTCAAAGGGAAAATCCATCAAACGTCTCCGCCTAGGAGAATGGAATGAAAACAATAAGGGACAGTTAACAAAACATGGCTATGTTTACAGAAAATGCGTGAGAAACTGTTACAGCAAATGAAAACATCGAAGAACTGCAAAACTCAGGGCGACAGTCATCCTTTAATTCTAAAACCTAATGGAGCTAGCATTGAATGTGAGCTGGTTGATTACGTTGATGCTTAATTTACAGGTTATCAAAGCAGTGTGAAGTATTTATGCACCAGAAAGGCATAATATAGTACAAAAAGCAAAATAGTTAAAGCTACAAATGAAGAAAGTTTATGAAATTACTATATCCAGACCTCTTATGCCATACCTGCAGCAATATTCACATTCTACAAAAGGTCATACAGAGCCTACAATCTCTACATGAAAGATGATTCTAGGAGCAGTGGGGTTCCTGTGGACAATGTGAAGTACAAATAGATTCAGATTAGACAGATTCTTAATTTCTGATATGGCTAGTTATTATTGGGTAGAGTGTGCTTTGATCTCAAATATAGAATTATGTAACAGCAATGAATAAAATCTCAAATTATTGGCAACCTTTTTTTCCAGCAGTAATTTTGAAGAGTAAAACAGTTTTAGGGTCAAGTCATCCAGTCAAATGAATTTAATAATATTGCTATAGCAATGTAATCCCAAGGAGGGCTATAATATAACCGTTGCAACACGTTACTAAGAGAAAAAAAATTGCATATGAAGATATGTATGCTGGACTGGATGGCTGAATGACCTGTCTCAGGGACAGTAGGGGGTGCATACTTCAACAATGCAACTGACGTTTCTCTTTTGTGCTTCAAAAGTGTCAGTTTTGCAAAATAATCCAAAAAGAGAATAAAAGAGGTTTGCAAAAGGAAGCCTAAGCAATTGAAAATGAAAATAGAAAAAGAAAATGTAATAAAACCTGAAATGTGCTATATCATACTGCAATTCATGCATTATCTTTTCAGCAGTACTTCAAATAGCACATTTTTTGACAATGGTGCAGGCCAATTAGCTTTTTGTGCTTCATGACACAGTAAGTACTGTAGCTCCAGCACTGTTATGTGATTATTTTATTTAACATATTTAAGGTTTCTGAATGGTCTTATAGTGAAAGCTAGAGAGTCCATGAAATAAATTTGCCGGTGAAAGGAAAGGTCTGTTTGCAACTCTTGCACAAGTTTGTTTCCCTTTTAAAGGGAAGAGAAGCTGCAAGGAGGACAAAAACCTCTCCGCTCTTCTTGGATGGGAATTTTCCTTCTGGGTGAGTCACCAGTGAGTGTACATCCACTTCAGCTGGCTCTGTATTATCCCTGCCTAACCATTCCTGATACACTTTTGGACAAGCAGAACCCAGCTGACACTCTTTGCCCTTTCCCTATATATGCTGATCTTCTGTACCATAAATACCGGGAGACAAATTTAGTAGTTGCTGTTAGTTGACTACTTCTGGTTTAGTAATAGTCCCTTTCACCATGTACTATCCCAAAATTCTGGTTTTATATCATGACCTTTCTACTAAGCCTTTCTGAGACATTCAAAAGTGTTGTGTCACATAACCATACAAAATGAGTTAGTTTTATTGCTTTTAGAAGACGAAGAGACACATGCAGAGATTAAGGCCAGGAATTTTAAAAGGATTCACCCATTGCGGGTGTTTCAAGCTTGGCACAAATAAATGCTTGGCTTAAATAGAAACATTGGTAAGCATTTCTGATAAGCTTGATCTTAGTGACTCCTTAAAAGGCCAGACAGTGTTTAAGAGGAAGATCTCAGAATAGACTTAGGAAACCTGAACCCTCAATTCTGTGGTCTAACCACACGGAAAATAGCTAGAGCACATGGAACAAAGTCAAACACCAAATCAATATGACAGATCCGTACTTGTTCAAAGGAACTTTTATATTTGATCTGGGTTTAGCTTATCTATATATGTGGAGGCACAAAGGAAAAGAAGATTGACAAACCTCGGAGTTAAAAGTAATAGCTTCTGATGATCTTGATCACCTTCTGCATCAGAAACTCTCAATAAATGTATGGTTGCACTACTGCAGCATACTGCCAAGGTGACCATCTGTCAGTTTGCTTCCAGGGAATCTACAGAAATTCTCTTCTAAATCAAGATTATTATTTAATTTTTAAAATTGGGGAAGGAGGTTCTTTATAAACACTTTAATTTACCTGATGACTTTATGGCCTAAATTGTTAATAGGATAAGAATTCTCAGCAATAAGTAAATAACATCAATTCTCATCAGATACAAGCTCATGCACAGATTGAATGATGAAGGTAAAAGCTATCATGGAAACTTGAATCAAATATATTAGCAGATGTTCAGTGGTGCAGAAGAATTATACATGAATAATAAAGTGCAATGCTAGCTGAGAGCTCTCGATTTCCCGCTTTTCCCAGGAAGTACCTTTTAATGGAAGACTTTTCCCAGAAGCTTAACATTGTGTTGAATTATAATTAAGCCATATTGAGAAAACAGTGGAGTGACAATGATTTACAAGTGATCAAATTATTTTGGGCTTAGCTTACGGCTTTACTGACTAGAATGATTTCTCTGTTATGACCATATGTCTGTTGAGAAACTTGATTCAAATGAGAGAACTATTGGGATTTTTGAGATTGTTAAAGAGAAAAGAAATTGAAGATGTTTCCTGAAGTTTTATTCTTATTTAGTAAACTAAATATTTTGTGCTTGTCAAAGATCGGGAAATAAAAGTTCATAATAAATATAGGTGCATGAACCTCTGAAATATTTACCATGCCTGCTTGTCACAGCCAAGGAAACTTTGTTTCATGACCTGTTTACCCATTCAGAGGTAATAACCAGTGGTGTGGACAGAAAGAGCCGGAAGACACACACTTTCACCTTCCCTAAAGGTATCACCATTGCCATGGTCCCCTTCCATGAAATTGAGCAGTGATTTCTTTCTGTCTCTGAGACAAACTACACCTCATCAAAACAATCTTTATTTTGAGCAGCAGCATGACACTGCATCCTTCTGGTCAGGGAGCTTAATTCATCACCAAAAGGTGTCCTGAGAAATGCATAGACAGATAGTGATATCCTAAAGGCTAAGGGACTGAGGATGACAGATGGGAATGAAGAATAATGACTAGAAATCTAAAGATGTTGTTTCTTACTTTGTGAAATTTTATGGTTGTTATCATGAGTTTTTACAGGATCCAAGGTGATTCGATATCTATGTGTAGGGAAAGGTTTGAAGGTCAGCTAATTCAGTCACCTGATGTAGACACAACAAGCTTAAGAGGTGAAGTTTTGACAGCTAAATGCCACTCTCGCCTTATTCTGCAAGACATTGGACTTGATACTGAAGGAAAAGGGAATATTTAGGTAAATCAAAACATACATTCTTATGCCAGGTTCTGCTTCCTGGTCTTTCAGCCATGCCCATGCAACTGCCCAGTGCAGCTACCTGGTGCAGCTTCAACAGCCAGGGTAAAGGGAATTTATTACTTTCCCTTCCCAGTGCATTACATCCGTTGTTAAATCTGCTGCTGAGAACAGGCACAGGCTATACATCTTGACTTCATTGGTTGCAAATTCAGAAGTATGTTAAACATACTAACAGTACATTTACAAAGGATACCCTGATATATTTTGGGACCTGCTATACCTGAGGCCTGATTACGCTTGTCAGAGGGCATGTTTCTAAATTGTCTCGGTTGGATTCTAAACCAGCCTTGTTCCCCTTAAATTTGCTTTTACGCAGGGGCATCTCAGGGCAAAGTAGTACAAATAATAATAATCTTTAATATCTCATGCTGTTGAACTTTACCATTGAAACTGAATACTGAACTACCAGATAAATTTTTGGACAAAATGATTACCAGAAGTTTAATATTCCTTAAATCTGCAATCACAAGTGTTGGTAGGAAAGGGTTAAAACTGGAAGATTTGAGGAGGAGGGAATAGTTTGGCTCAAAGTGACCTTGCAGCCGGAAATTCTAAAAATGTTGTTGTGGGAAAACTCCATTTCTTATGCCCACAGTTTTTCGTCTTCTGCCTGTTTTGAGAAGCAGAATTCCTGTGGTGAGATAGCACACTCTCACAGACATGGCCTAAGCTTTTTGTATAGTGAGGCCATCCCCAACCCTCCTTCTGGTGTTTGCTAGGATGAACTGAGCCCAACGGAGCCTGTGTTCCCACGTGTCTCTTACACCTAACATCGTTAGCGAGGTAATGAAATAAATCTACTCCTTGCATTTCAGCTGTGGTTTGATGGTTGCCCTTAGTTACTTGTATGTGTAGATTCAGATGAGTCAGTTTGGGTAATTACACATTTTGTTAGCTTCCTTTTTAAAGATATATTTAAAATTCACTATCTGTAACAGGCAACTTAACCGTAGAAGCTTAGAATAATAAAAAAAAAATGCTAAAGAAAACGTTGTCTTCAGTATCTCATTTCTAGCTCATATAAATGTGATAAGGTGGTCTGGAATACATACATTACATAAAACTGCTACACATTCCCAGTTTCTACTTTTATATATCTTTATGTTGCCATAGCTCATCACATCTCTTGTGCAAACCCACTATCTCTTGGGAAATGTATGCGTGCTGACTCTCAACTCTCTCTTAGAAAAAGTCCTGCCTAACAGTAGATTCATATCAGAATATTGAAAATCACTGTATTTCCAGTTAATTGGCAAAACCTAGTCTTTTTAATATCTGAATTCAGAGAACGGTAGAGAAATAGTTCTGATAAGGACTTTGAATGCCTATCCTCTTGCCTTACAAAGACCAATTATGTCTATAGGATTTGTCTGTGATAATTCTCAAACATTAGGGCAGTATTGTTTAGTCTTGATTAAGGCGTACTCCCAACTGGAATACATGAGTCCTGGGATGAGGAAAGACTGAAGGATATGCCTATGAATTAATCTCATAAAAAACTTTGACCTTTAAAAACATGATTTCTATTCCAGTGGTCATTTTTGATTTTACCTATGGTTATCTGTTACTTAGCATCACACTCTCATTTCACTATTATTTTACATTTTTTATATATTTATTGCTTTTTACTTTTATTATGCTACACATCTTTGGGAGGCTGTTTTCCTTCTACATTGCAAACTATAGATATGCTATATGCTGCAACTTTATTGATTTGGCTTTTGAAAAATAACTGCAATAAATATGCCTTAGTTTTAAAAAAAGCTTCTTATTAGTTGAATTTTTAGTGGGTAGGCAATGAAACTTACTGCCCAGAATTGATGTGCAACAAATCCAACAACGGGTAGATGGATTCATCAATTTCCTACTAAAGGGAAAAGCAAAGCACATGGCTAAAGGTCAAAGCATGAATAGCAGCATGGATAAGGGGCTGAAGTGATCACATTGAGGGAAACCAGTTCCATATTCAGAATCATGTTTAATACTTGTAGAATTATTTCTGGCTGGTTTTAGTTATCTCTAAATTGCTTGTTGGTGTTCAGAAGCAGGTCTTTTGTAGAAGAAGCTCTTCTAGTGCAATCTTAGAAAATGAAATAATTTTATTTTTATTTTAAATGACTAAACAATGTCACCACAGAATAAAAACTGCTCCTCATAGGAAACATACATCTGGAAAAGTTAGAAGCACCATTAGGTAAGCCAAAACCAGAAAGTCAATGGGCTTAACTAACCTGAAATTCTGCACAGCTGTTTGCAGTGCTTGTTGTATTAGAGCTTTTATTTAGACCTCTTACCTTACTGGTGCTGCTGTCGTCAGGTAAAGTTAACTTCCTGTTGGTACAGTGTTAGGAAACTGGTTTAGATCTTTAGAGTGGGGTTTGACCCAATTGTCTTTAGCTGTCTAGAAATCAGAAATAGGTCATCCAGCTGGGTATATAGTGGCAGGTCGAGTATCCCACCTGACTGCAATCTCTCCTACATCCTGCGTAGCATCTTTCAGCAGCGTGCAAATTTCTGCAATGCTTTAGAAGTCACAGTGGCATTACACATTTTTTGTTTAAGCCACTGAATCCCATCCCTTCACGGACAGCCTTAACAAGGTGTTGAACTATGTCATTAAAAGGAAGAATAGACACCTGCAGAATCAGTAAGTAGATTAATCATTCTTTGGAAATGCCATTGCCTCTGATTGACTACACAGAACAGACAATTTTTAGAAGGCTAAAGTTAAACAAGATGAATGTCTGTCTTGGAGACAAAGGCATTAATGAAGTAACATTTACAAATGGAGATGCATGATAAGGTGTTTGTTGCCCACAGAACACACAGGTCTCTGCATTATCCTCCACGTGAAGAGCAATTACTTTAGTTTTTGTAATTTAACGTTCTGTCTGACAACAGTTGAGTATTTCATACCAAACTAAAATAGAAATTTCCAGGTCATTCTCTGAGAGGCACATTTCAGCTTTTCAAGATGAAGAGTTGTGCATCTGAACTTCTAAACCTAGGGAGGGAATGGAATATAATGTAGTATGTTTCAGCTCCCTAATAAGTGTTTTAATTATTAAATATTATATGTTATTCAATAACATTTTAAATGTAGTTACTTGCAGCTCAGTTTGTCTGATTTTTTTTCATTAAAAATCCTACTCCTCATTTGTCAGAGGCCCAATCTGTTAATGTGTCATATCAGAATACCAGTCTAAAGGTGGCACTAAGCTTGACCCTTGTACCTGGCCTCATCACTCCAGCAGAAACCTGAGGACCTCTCTGTGAATTGCATGGATGTTGCATGGCAGTGACTTTATTTTCTAGGATTACTTGTTCTCAGACTATTTTCTTGAGAGGGCATCAGGGTACAGCCCCCTCCTTCAGACTGAGAACTGTAGATTTAACTCTCCTTTTCCTCATTCCCCCAGTGTATAACAGAGCAGCAGAGGAAGAAAGAACAGTAGCCAATCTTGTGAAAATTAAATCAGCATTTAGCTAACATCTGTCTCCAGTGAGAGAATCCGATTAGTTCTCTAAAAGAGCAGGAAAATGAAAATCAAAGCAACAGAACAAATAATTATCTGGAGAGGATGAGGACAACCTGTAAGCCTGACTGATCCTTGGAAGGATCTTTAAGTTTGACCATACTGAGTGAGGTGTTTTCTCCTCTATTTTAATTCTGAAGAATTCTAATTCAAAGTGAAGGTGTTGTGGGTGGCATTGTTGCAGAAAATCTCCTGGGGACCCAGACTCTGGTCTGGCTGGCAGCAAGGACATGCTGACAGCATGTCCTGTCTGACCCTCAGCCATAGAAGCACATCCCCAGAGAGACAGGCCTCTCCACATGCATTTGTACTTATTCTGTGTTAGTTGCAGGTAGATACCTCAAAACATCCGTCCCATCAGCTCCCCTCTTCACAGATTCCCCTCACCAATAGCTATATTTTGAAAAAAAAAGTAAAAATTAGCATGTGAATAGATTGTCTTTTGAAGTATTTCCCAAGAGCTGCAAGGGTTATCTTTCCCTTACATGTATTTCACAACCTTCCTTTGCTTCTTGTCAGAGAAGAAGCCTTTTTGAGGCATTCTCGGATTATTTTCTCCTCTATAATTTGACTAGTTTTATGAAATAACCCTTCAAATCACCTGCTAATGAAATAATAAAACTCATGCAGTTGCAAATATATGCATTATATTTAATTTAATTTAATAATATTATTATTAAATAATGAAATGTATAATTTAATTTATTTTTCCCCACCTATCAAAAAGGTTTAGTGAAGATAAAACTGATTACTGTGCCTCTGCGGGCCACAGGCATGTTTCCCCAATTTGTGTCTTTTTAGTATTGCAAAACTTCCTCTCAGTACGCTGGAACGTCAAATTTAAATTAACAACTCAAATATTGTAGGTTTTAAACTTTTGAAACTATAAGTACAATGAGTGTCTTCTCTAGGTGTGTAACAGCAAAAATATAACTTGAAGTTTGAGCTTTGAAAGGTGTCTTTCTCCCATTCCCATCACAAGCTCAAAAAAAAAGGAAGATAATTAGAGGAAAATTATTATTTAACAGGTTCCACTTTCTTAAATAAGTTGATCATCTTACACTGAGGTGGAAGACTTTTTGGTGAAACTGTGAAAGAGCTAACATTTTCAGGAAGATGAACAATCAGTAAGTGTTTATGAGGACACATGAAGTTTTTTCAAAACTTCTTTCTTCACTTGATTGAAGATTACATTGTGATCTCACAGTAGGACAGCAAGGGAAAACAACAAACTAAGCCCTACTCTTTAGCTGAGGCAGGAAACACACAACCAGATCCGTCTCCTTTCTGGGACCTCTCCAAAGGAACTGGCTCTGTCTATTATGAGTGAATGGTACGAGCTGGATTGACAGAGTTTATTTCTAATGGAGAGACATTTGGATGCCATAAATGACAAAATCCTACTTAAATTCCTGCAGATTTTAAGGCATAGTCTATGACTTCGGAAATGGTCTAAAGTTGGAAGGTTAGGTAACGTGACTTTCAGTCTGAAAGTGTTTCTCTTCAATGGAGCCAGCCAGTGGACTCCACCCTAAGGCGTCTGAACAGAGGAGACTGTACACAGATGTGTACATGTGAGGGAGAGCTTGGTTTGGTTGTCTGCATGTAGGCCTTTACTGTCAACTTAGATATTTGAGACTTTCTACCTGGCTTGGAAAGAGCACATCTTCCATGAGTCACATCTTTGTCACATCTCCGAATCTTGCGTTTAAGATGTTCTTGGGCTCCTCAAATGATACTGTAAATGAATACCATTACTGTATTCAGCTAAAATAAGTTCACACTTCTAAAATTCCCACTATAACCTAGGGAGACTTAGCAACTCATAAACTTAGGGAGCGATTCAGCTAACCAGACAGGAACTGCCCAAACACAAATGTTTAGCAGCTTTTCAGATGCCAGGTTTTACCCAGTATGGCTGCATAGACTGGTGGATATCACCCAAGGGCCAGTGAATGTCTGTTGTAACACAAGGGCTCACACTCAAAAAACCTCAGTTGGAAGTTGGAATCTTTGTAGGCTGGGGGAACTCAAAACATCCAAAGTTACTCTAGAATATTACTTTTAGGCAGCTAAATCCTGTTTTAAAGGAGGTATTTAATTTCACTTTAGAGTGAACTGAATTGCTCTCTCATTTCTGTTTTCTTCACTAACTTTATCTCTACTAACTATATTTTGAGATTAGATACTTTGCGTTATTTTTAGCAGTTGTATGAATCTGTAGGTAGATGCCTTAATCAGGCTCTAAATCTGACTTCTCAACTTGGCTTAAACCTGGAGAAGTTAAGAAATGAATAGCAGCCTGAATAAAGTTTGCCAATGTCTGATTGCTGTCTGGACTAAAATAGCCAAAGTGAGTCATGAATATGTTGGGAGATTAGATCACCACTCTTCAAATGAGTGTACTTCTCTCTTCAGCAACATGACAGATGCAAAGATAAAAGACAAAGCCGTTCTTGTTACCTTCCTTCCAGCCATCCTCTTCTCAGGCATCTTACACACTCAAGAAGTCTCAGAGATAGAAGACATTGGCGACAGCTCAGAGCAACACCGTGCTCTGCAGTAGGGAACTATTACATCCCTGTGCACCTGCAAACAGGGAGTTGGCAGAAATCTATTTCATAGTGGTTTCTTTCCCAGATAACCTTTGCTAATCAGTCTCCCAATTGCTTTTGCAAAATTAAATGCTGTAATTCCCTACTTGGCTTGAACACCCAAGCTTGTACAGTCATCTAGACAAGAGAGTTGAGAAAGTGCTGGCTTCAGTGGAAAGAGGAGAGAAAGTCACATGAAATAAAAACGAGCTGTTCTAATGAAGCTTAGCACCTGCACTCACAATGATGTAATACTGTGAGTTCAGCAGCTAGCACAGGTCTGCAGGATCCCACTCACGTATTTTGACACTCCAGCTTCTTAGTTGACTAGACAATTCTCATAAAATTGGGTGATACTGGTAAATTCAGGCATTAGGAAGGAGAACTGTCTCTTGTTTGTTTTAATATTTCTGCATTTTTACGTTCTTATTACTATGAAAATATAATATATTGAAATACAATTTTATATTAAAATATTTTCTTTTCCTGCTGTCATCCATTCCAAGAAAAGACTATATATATATTTATAGATGTTCAGTCAGTTTAAAAAATACATATACATAAAATATGGATATGCTCTTAATGATCTGATTCTAGTATATTACTCATTTAAATTCCTCTGATTTGAGCTACACATTCTTAATTCTCAGTTTTGCAAGGACTGGACTGTAACACACTGAATGACCACACATGGAGGAAGAAAAAGCAGCCTCAGTTTACTTACATTCCTGAGTAAATGACTGAGATCAAGCTATAAAAGATGAGATGCCTGAGTCCTCCCATAACATTCTTCCAGGGTAGACTTCTGAGCAGGAGAGGTTCCCAAGGCAGGGAAATCACAGTCCTGGCATCATCTTACCTCTGAATAAAATTGACATGATGTATCATAGAGTCATAAAAACATAGAATATGCTGAGTTGGATGGGACCCAACAAGATCATAGACTCCAACTCCTGGCCATATGCTGGATCTCCCAAGAGTAACACCACGTGTGTGAGAGCATTTTCCAAAAGCTTCTTGAACTCAGACAGTCTTAGTGCTCTGACCATTTCCCTGGGTAGCCTGTTCCAGCGCTCAATCACTCTCTGGGTGAAAAACCTTTCCGTGATATACATCCTAAATCTCCCCCACCTCAGCTTCATGCCATTTCCTTGAGTCCTGTCCACTCATGAGAATGAAGAGATCAGTGTTTGCCCCTCTGCTTCCTCTTGTGAGGATGTTGTGGACCACAATGAGGTTTCCCCTCAGTCTCCTCTTCTCCAGGCTGAACAGACCAAGGGACCTCAGCCACTCCTCATAAAACTTCCCCTCCAGACCCTTCACTATGTTTGCTGCCCTACTTTGGATCCTCTCCAATAACGTAATGTCTTTGTTATGTTGTGGCACCCAAAACTGCCTCCAGCACTTGAGGTGAGGCCACCCCAGTGCAGAGCAGAGTGGGACAATCCCCTCCCTTGCCCGGCTGGCGATGCTGTGCCTGATGCACCCCAGGACAGGGTTGGCCCTCCTGGCTGCCAGGGCACTGCTCATATTCTGCTCATATTCGACTCATATTCAACTTGCTACTGACCAGGATCCCCAGGTTCCTTTCCACAGCACTGCTCTCCAGTTGCTCATCCCCTGATCTATATACACAGCCAGGGTTGTCCCATCCAAGGTGCAAAATCCGGGACTTGCCCTTGCTAAAATGCATGCATTTGGTGGTTGTCCATCTCTGATTTGTTGAGGTATCTCTGCAGGGCCTTTTTGTCCTTGAGGGGGTCAGCAACTTTTCCCAATTTAGTGTCAATGGCAAACTTACTTAGTGTTTCTTCAAGTCCTGTGTCCAAGCCACTAATGGAGACGTAACAGCAGTGAACAACAATGCTGTAACTAACAGCATTCAAATTTTGTACTGTTTAGAAGCAAAGTGCTGCTGTGGCAGAATGCAAAGAGAAAAGGTGTGAGTAACTGGCATTTTCAGGGCTACTGTTATTTTTTTTTGGTATCTTCCTGTAATTTGGACTTATTCTAATTTTCACATCCAGAGAATCTGTCACAATAACGCTGTTTCTACACAGTATGGTAAGACTTATTAAAAAGGCAAATGTGAAGCTCTTTGAATACCTGCAAGTGACATGCATAAAAAAGAATCCTGCCTCTTTTCAGCTTGTATTCCTCAAAAGCTCAGAGCTCTTTGAGGTGGAGGCACTCATACTATAAAAAACCCTGTCCAAAATATCATGAGACTGTGACTTAGATGAACAACCCACATATTTGCATTGTCAGTGTGCAAAAGTATGAAAAATCCCTCAATGTGCCAGTCCAAAAAATAGTGGAGTTCCTTGTCCTGTTCTATCGTTAATAAAATGTGTTTGTTGGTTTATTTTCAAAATCCAAAGTCAGAAATATCAGTACAGGCATTACTCTGCTATAACTCCATTTACAAAAGAATAATGATGATAGTTGTCTCTTCCTACTGGTTTGTACAGCTTAAGTGGAGAGAGAGATGAAGACGCACTGAGTGTAGAACACCATCGAATTCTGCTGATTTGGTTTCGCTTATAGACTTCAGGTATTAAATGCAAATATTTGCTGAAGCCTGCAGATGTATGTTTCTGATACATTGCTTTCAGAAAATGAGGAAGTTGAAAGAAGTTTTATTACATTCTTTTCAGACAGTTACTGTGTGCAGTTGCTTTTTAACTTCTAAGAGTATGTTATTTTATCCCCTGTCCCCTCTTCCACCAACTAAACATCCTTTAGAGGGTGGCTGACACTGTTTACCTTTTGGCAAACTCGGAGCTGAAGGGTCCTATATTTCCCCAATGTGCAGCCAAGATGAACCTAGGGCACGCGCTGAGTATAAGGAATCACTTCCTCATTTTTTCATTTAAGTCAAATTTCTGAAACTTATTTAAGAGACTTAGAATCTTTCTAATGAAATAAAAAGGATCAGAGTGTACAAATATGTTAAATTATAACAATAATTGAAAAAATTTGTGTTCTTATTAATATTTAAAAAAAGAATATTCAATCCCATTGAATAAAATTGTCTTTTGGCATTCCAAAAATGCAGCCAGACTGAAGACATCAGAGAATGCAACCGTTGCCAAATTCCTGATAATTTTCTTTCTTACTACAAAGATACAACAAACAGCTTTAGGTGGCATTACCACGTATTTTAGAGAAATATTGTCAATTATTAGGCTACAGGTCTTCTCTAAAGCAGTTTCTTCTTGATTTTCTTGCTGCAGAAAAGCAGCAAAATGTCAGATTCAGAAGATATGGTACACAGAAATGTTCCCTGTGCATAGATCAGGAATCTGGATAATAAAAATATTTTTAAGAACTTCCTGCCTTTAGAGAATTGTAGTCTGTTTGGTCATTAAACTCAGTGATGTCAAACCCAATCTTTCTTTCTGCATTGATTTCCATAAATTAGTTTGTTTTAGCAGTTGCTGATTAAAAGCAAGGAAGCTCCATTCTCTTCACTCTGTTATTTTCTATCTATTTGCTCCAGAAGCATGATACCAGTGTTAATTTTTTTGTACTCAAATTCACTTTTAGTTCAATTTATCCATCGTTCTTGCCACTGATGTTGTTTATTCCTTTTCAGTATTAAGGGTAGGATATGTTTAGTTTGAATAAATTATTTTATGAGATTGGCTAAATGATCAGCTGCAAAAAGCCAGCTTGTCTTTACCTATCAAAGTCCAAGTACTGGAAATGTGAATCAATCTTGTGTAATTTTTCAGCTGTTTTTGACTGATCCTGAGTATCTGTGAAGTGAGTGAAGCTATCAGATTCATGTACTTGTCATACCCATGTAATTGTTAATGCAGGTAAAGAATAAAAAGTCAATTCCTTGCTGAACTATGACTTTGAATGGACTAAAAAGAAGTATTTCATAAAGAAGATGAAGAGTTAGTTTGAAACTACTGCCATACACCAGACTACTAGGCTTTTGGGTGCTCAATTCAAATGAAAACGTTTTCCTGGGTCTGGCTGAAACAGCCTACAGCAGAACACAGCTTATGAGTCCTTTTTAAAATAGTCCATAGCTCAGGCTGGAAATAAGAAAGGGAAGAGGGGCTTGGAAAAGAATATCCCTAACAAGTTCTTTGTTATTAAATTAAGTGTAGATAATTCATGAATAGGTTTCTAAAACCCAAGTGTATATAGACTACATTTTCTTTCTATTTTTTGCCTGTAGTGGCCACTATAACAGCAGACATTTTCTGTTTTCTAGTTTTAGAAGATCAATGACAGAGAAATAGATGTCTGTCTGTTCATATTCACATTCATCTAACTCTTAGATCTTGGCTTTAGAATAAATATTCCTAGCAGCAGATAAGCACAGTTACTTTTAACCCACTCAATATTTATTCCATTGTTGCTTGAGTATGGTGGCATAAATTGAAGTTATATGTTAAATTGATCCATTAAGCAATTTAGTTTAATTATTAAATTTGTTTCAATTTTTAATTTAGTTTAATAAAACTGGCCTTCCATAAATGTATGCATTTAACTGATATATATTGGGACTGTATAATTTTGAATAGATTAAATATTTAATAGAGAACACTTATTTGAATTATTCAGTATGGAGACTAGATAACTGATCTACCCTTTCAAAATAGTGAAAATACAAATGGCACGTTACAATAATAACATATTTCCAACCAAGAATTTGTATAAAACACTTTGAACCAGTTGTTGGTTCATTTCCAGACAAGCAAACCAATCTTTGCTTAATGGAACCAACCATTCAACAAGCAAGCTCCCAGAGCTGTTTTAAATTTAACATAGCTTACGAAAACTAGAATATTAGAATATGCAGAATACTGTGGTGACAAAATAATTTTAAAAATAGTTATAACAATATAATTTTCTTCTCTCTTATGTGAACAGCTAAATATTCAAAAGATTTGTAGCTAATGGTGATTTAGTATTCTGGATCAGATTCAGAGTGAGAATATTCAGAGCCACAGCAGAATTTTCTAATCAAAACATATATTTTGTGTTGATGTTGGATCATGAGGAAACTTCAGAAAATTAGACATAATTTAAGTGAACTACAACACGCATCTAATTTCAGGTATACGTGTCATGTCAGCTGAAATAAATGAGACAATACTTAGCCAATGCTTGCATTTTTTACTAAGAATGCATATATTTATAAGCATATGATGGTGCAGAAGGATTTTTTGAGTCAAGGAATGTGCTTCAAAAATCATATATTATACAAGGTTCTCTCTCCTTAGCTGTAGCAGGCAAGATCTTCACTTTTTTTGGAAATCTTATTTGACTGCCAATGAGGACTACTAGGCAGCACTTCTGACCTTGTTTACAGTATGGCTGTATAAATGCTTGTGCCAGTAGCACTGATGGACCATCAGTGTGATGCCTGGACATGAGAAAGTGTTGGTAGTGTTGCCATGTGGAGGCAGCCTCTCTGGTGATAAAACTGCATCTTGATAAGGAGTCAGTCAAGAGAAGAAGAAAAGAGACACAGAAACTAAGAAAAATACTAAAGCTGGTGCACAATATCCTTATTGCTAAATGCAATCTTAGGAATCTATTTAGCTGCCTTATGTACTGTAAATATGCTAATTTGTTTCCTCTTTGAAATTTGTGCTTTCAGGTATGGTCTCCTTTATCCATGTCCAGTAGTGTAAAGAAGAGATTCCTTATCTGTAGTGAATGAAGCATTTGCTGTGTCTCTGCACCTTGCTAAGCAAAGCCCTAAGGGTGACAAGGTCTGATTCCCTATGAGCTGCATTTATCCTCTCTATCTGGGCATCACCAGGCTCAGGAAAGGAAGATGTGCCCAGTGAGCACTGGGAAAAACCTAGTGTTCAGTTAACTAGCCACGAACAAACCTTTGATGCTCAGGGAGATTTTTAAATCCTGAAAAGAATACGATTATGAATATGACCAGATGTATTCCGCCTTTGGGTAAAAGTCATGGAAGCGGAGCAGATATTCTTTTTGTCTGTAAAAAGGAACTTTCTAAAGCACCATCAGTCTATTTCTACCATCAATAAAAATAGTAATGATGGTTCTTCAACACACAAAAAACAGTGAAATCTGTGGAATTTCACGTGACGTACAGGTGGCAACTGTGAATATCTTTTCAGGGATGTAGCCTGTGTAACCAAATCAAAATAATGACTAAAATGCCTATAAATAAGAAACATCTACCCATAAATGAATGTTCACATTATTTTGTTGTGATTGGAACACAATTCTCCGTACATTTATATAATAACAAAATGAGTTTAGGCAAGATTTTTGATGCCCGTCAGAGACTATTCTTGGCTTTAAAGTATTTGAGTTTGTAAATAATTGGATAGAAAGTTATAAATGGAATACTTGGGAAAGGAGATATTACTGTAAAATAGCAGCAATTTTTGTGACAAGAAAATATCTAGGGAATTTTTTCAGGTTTTAAAAATATTTCAGGAATGCATTTCTAAAGGAATGTGAAAATTTTGGGTTACTCTCATTGTTTTATTTTTTTATGCAGTGGGAAAAGAAATGTTAACTCTGTCAGATCAAACAACCTTATAGAAACAACAAATTGATAGGAATAATTTTTGAATCAGAATTCAATCAAAATCTGAAAGCAAAATACTTTCTTCATCTAAGATTTATTTTTCAGATTACTGTTTGCAATAAAATATTATTTTAAAATAATAATGACCAAATCAGATATCTTTCTATTATAGAAATCTAATAGTTTTTTAAGTGCTTGTGGAGTGACAAACGGAATTTTCAAAAGTCTAGTCACTAATGATTCAGAGAAGAAACAAAATTGTTAGTATACTTAATCTAGCATATGAAAGCTTAAAAGAAAATGTTCAGAATTAAAATAAGACATAAAATGAAATCATTAACTCTTAGGCTTTTATTTTCTTATTTTTTCTGTTATCAAGATAATAAGGAATTAACAAAGTATACACAATCTGAAAAGTTTCAATAAGCTTAATTTTTTCCCTTTGAATCAATGTATATACTGAAAGTATGAAAGCACTTTAATCAGGAAAATAACAAGAAGAATAAATTTGAAAATGGTGAAAATTTGTCTACAAAGAGTTGCCAGAAAGTGTTCAAAAGACCATCAAGATTTATCAACTTCCTTGCTCTGCTATGACATGATAAATGATGCCTACTGTAGCTTTTTCCATGGTGGGACATGGCTTGTTGTTATTCAGAGCCATAAACTCCACTATAAAAAATTCGAAGCTTTTTTCACTGTTTGCATTCAACAGGAGTATTGTAGAATTAAGATACTTGTGTAATGTCACATCCCTTTCCAGCGTGCCTAATCAAAATTTGGGGTGTTCAAAAAATCCTAATCCCCACAGTAGCCTCTGGGAGTCCCTAAGTGTTTGCATTGTGATGTGAAAAGTACTGTTCTACCCCAAATTTTCAAAGACTTCCCAAGAACCCTAAAGGAACAGAAATGGATATGAGAGAGAAGGTAAGAAAGCACAGTATGATATGTAGGCTATGCTAATTTTATTTTGTGAGTCATTTGCAATTTCATGCTGTCACTGAATTTTAAATTTTGTCAAATCACAAACCTGCAGTTAATAGCAGCAGATAAGTGTTTCAGTTGGGACAATCTAAAACAGATGAAAAATGGTACTGGCTAAGATAGTGTGTACAAAAATGTTTTCTATACTTGCATTGATTAGAACCTTCATCCAGAGCCCCTTAGTGTGAACTATCCATTAAAGTAGGGGTTAGTCACTGAGCACACAAGGCATGTCATATGAAGATTGAGAGGGAGTTCGCATCTCCTACCTGCTAGCGTAACCTTTTTTTATCTCAACCATCACTAAGAAAATATAGGAAAAATGAAGATGGAGAAAGAAAAAAGGAAAGAAACCCAGAAGAAATCCATAAGAACAGATCTCTCTTTTTGACAAAATTCTGTTCAAGTTTTGTAAACATCTGTGCCAGATTTCATATGATCCACACTCCTGATCATCACATGCATGCCCATGCGCACACTCACACACACACATTAAAAACGTAGAGTATAAACTAAGGGGGAAAGTTCTGTGGAGAAAACTATAGCCATAATTTGCATGACACTCATGTCAATGTATGACAATGTGCTGGCAGCATGCTGAAACTGTCTAATGAAAAGATGATTTAACTTGTATATTAACTTCACAAACCTTCTTTACACAGTGTGAAATAAGCTAGTGTATCAGCAATGTTAATGTTCCATTAGTTTAATTCCTTGTCAATGGATTAATTCCATTTATGACAAAATAAGTATTTAACTGTCCAGTTTTGTTTGTCTTAAATCTATATAAACTTGAAATGCAGTCTCCTTGACAAATGAGGTTACTAGAAACTAAATGGAAAGTCTTATTCGCCACCACAGTGGTGACATGAAGAATTGCAGCCTTTAGCTCAGGGCTACTAAGCTCTTAATAATGAGAGAAAGGTACTCCATCTTCACCTATAGCCGCAATTACAATGAACAAAAATAGCTGCCAAGGCTTCTGCAAAAAATATTCACGACAGTGTGAAAAATATTGATTTTAAAAGTCAAGAAATGAAATATTTTCTAAAGTGCTCCATTCAATCTAGTTATTATTTTCCAAAAGAAACTAAGAGGAAAACACAAAGTATTCTGCAGAAATCCTGTATTAAAAATAAAATAGAAACAGCATAAACAAGCATAAATAAGCAATCCCAAACTCTCCATAAATTAATGCAGCTCTTGGGTGACCAGGTCACATGCAAAATGTGCACCCCGACCTGGAATTATTTTTGAATATTGAACCTTCATCCAGTCTTGTGTCTTTGTTTTTTTCTTCTACCCTAAATAAAAATTGAGTGAAACATCTATGTATGTGTGAACCCCGGGAATGCTATTGAATAGCCTGTTGCTCTGAGCTGCTCAGTGTGTCATGCAGTGGCGCTGCATGCTGATTCTGAGCTCTTGCACTCACTGCATATTGGATTTGCAATGAACTTCTGAGCCATTATACGTCAGAGCAGATGGCAGAGCCCACTGCTCTGAGCCTCCATGCACATCTGAACATTGCTTTCTGTTCTTCCCATATTAATGCAGTGTGATTGTTTGGTACATGAAATAATGGCTAAATTTTGACCAGAATACAGCATTCAAAGCAAGATGGACAAGATAAAGGTCAGAGAAGCATGCTATATAATATCAGTTGTTACAAATCCTTTTTGTTACCTAACCACACTTATCAAATTTAACTTTAATAGTGGTTAGAATTTTGGAAGATGTCTAGGTACCTCATTTCCTCTGAAATCACTGGAAGATAATAAATATCTTTAACAATCTAAGTTTAGAACGTAAGCCTTCATTTTAAAAAGAGACTTAGCAGCCAAATATTAAAAACATTTAAA
Source organism: Ifrita kowaldi (assembly GCA_013398055.1). Lineage (NCBI taxonomy): Eukaryota > Metazoa > Chordata > Aves > Passeriformes > Cinclosomatidae > Ifrita > Ifrita kowaldi. Next base: position 111,432 of record VZRS01004087.1, read on the forward strand.
TAGGGAGTGTAAAGATGTGGACAGGTAACCTAATGAGATTTTCAGAATGACTAACTCCCTCTGAAATCAATCTAGCCTAAGTCCCTTTGGCTTTCAGTAGGATTAATGATCCTCTGTAAGTAAAATTCTTTTGGAAATGAGGCTTCTATAGTTTCAAAAATCTTACTGGTGCTCCCTAAACTACAGTGCTATTATTTTAGTGCATGGTTTTTAGCTTGTTTGGTATATATTGTTATTTGATATCTTCTTACCCACATGAGCCAGATATAGTTTCAGTTATCTCGAAGCTGTACATCTCTCTGAACCAAATGAAATCAGGGCTGTGTTCTCAAGAAACCAATAGTACTGCATGTAGTACCTGCTGAGCTCGCAGGTTGGAAAAATGATCACAGGGGTTCACATCCTTCTTCCACTGAGAGAATCTGATCACAGGAGTCTTAATTTAGTAATGTGTCCTAGCAAACCAGAGGTTCACTAGCATACTGTTTTGTGATCAGGTACTTGGTACATGGTGGAACCATACAAACTGGCAGTATTTTAGAAGTCACTACACTTTGGCAATTAAAGCTTCTGTTAAGGTGTGACAGTTTCAAGTTAACACCCAACCATTTTCATCTTTCCTCCAGGCTGAAGTAGATTTACTGGGAGGAATACAAACTGGGGGTGTTTAAGTGACACCTCTTAAATAGACTGATGACTATCATCTCAATCTTCCTGAATGGCACATTCATCTCACACATTCCAAGCTTTGCTTACAGTTGCCTTGAGGGCATGTGGGTGGGATTCATTTTACATGACCTGAAATTCATCCCACTTGACTTATCATGTGTTTTTATATTTTTATACATATATATACATGAATATGGTTATGTATGCGTATATACACATCCAAAACAGTGGAGGTAAATAATGGTTTAATTACTTTGTTGTACGCTAGGTAGGTGATGGAAGTTCAAGTTAAAGGTAGTGTTAGCCTGTTACTCTTCACCTTGTAACCTCCTGGCATCCACAACAGAGTAAGTTTATAGAATCATACAATCATAGAATTATAGATTTATTTAGGTTAGAAGAGACTTTTAAATTATCAAGCCCAACTGTTAACCCAGTGCTGCCAAGTCCACTACTCAACCATATCCCTAAGTGCCAAACCTACATGTACTTTAACCAGCTCCAGAGATGATGACTCCACAACTTCCCCGGGCAGCTTGTTCTGATGCTTGAAAACACTTTTTGTGGGGAAATTTTTCCTAATATCCAATCTAGACATTCCCTGGTGAAACTTGACGCTGTTTCCTCTTGTCCTGTAGCTTGTTATTTGAGAGAAGAGGTGGGTCTCCATCTGGCTAAAACCTCCTTTCAGGTAGTTGTAGAGAGTGATAAAGTCCCCCCCTGAGCCTCCTTTCCTCCAGGCTAGACACCTCCAACTTCCTCAGTCACTCCTCATCAGACTTGTGCTCCAGACCCTTCACCAGCTTCATTGCCCTTCTCTGGACTCACTCCAGCACCTCAGTGGCCTTCTTGCAGTGAGGGGCACAAACCTGAACACAGGATTTGAGGTGTAGCCTCACCACTGCCAAGTACAGGGGACAATCTCTGCCCTGATCCTGCTGGCTGCACTATGGCTGATACAGGCCAGAATGCCATTGGGCCTCTTGGCCACCAGGACACATTGCTGGCTCATTCTCATGCTGTTCTTGGCCGAGAACCCCAAGGTCCTTTCCCACCAGGCAGCTTTCCAGCCAATCTTCCCCAGTCTGTTGTGCTGCATGGGGCTGTTGTGACTCAAGCACAGCACCCAACACTTCACTTTATTGAACCTCACACTCTTGGCTGTCCAGATCCCACTGTAAACACCTCCTACCCCCCAGCAGATAAACACTTCTGCGCAACTCAGTGGCATCTGAATGTTCGCGCTAGTAGAACTAGGGACATTTTTTTTCCTTCAATATTGGATTTATGTATATGAAGCAAAAACTATAAGTGATAAAGAACCACCTTAAGCACATTGTTGTTAAAGCAGTACTTTTTTTTTTCATTAATTCCAGGTGACACTAGGAAAATACTTTAGGCATCATTTGTTTGTCTCCTTGCTTATTTCTTTGTTTTTCTCTCCAGAGAAATGTTTAATAGGAGCTGAATTCTGTCCTTACGAAAAGTCTGGTACAAATCATGCATACAAAGAAAAACCTAGGACAAGAATGGCATATAGGCTGTGCATAGATCTTCTGCCAAGGAGTGGGTTTTATTGTTGTTGAATATTGACAGACAAGCTTTGAAATATTTTTATTGTAATCTAATGACTTTTGTATTAACACCATTACCATATGAATATGTAGCAGGACAAAGCTGTGGGCAGATGCTCTAGAGACAATAGAAAGTTAATGGACCTTATCTTTAATCAATGTCAAATACTGTAGCTCCACTAAAATCAATGCAGTTGCACTGGCTTATGCCAACTGTGGGTCGGGTGCCAGGACTCAGTCTTGAGAATGTGGTACGTGATTCTGTGCCAGGAATTGCACCGCTGGAAGCAGACAGCTTCACCTTGCTTTTTTTTATGCAATATGAAAGATATACAGTTATCACCCAATGTAAACTTTTGAACTCAACAGGATATGTGGTATGTAAGGGTTACAGAACCGTCCTTTAAGGTGTTATGCCTTTCTTTGTGGTTGGACCCAAATCCTGTTTCTGCTGAAGCCAGTGAACGTTTCTAGCAGAGCATTTTCACCATTTTAGCTTCACTTTTACAAGTCTGTGTTTTATTGGCTTTTCTTGAAGCTTGACCTTCTGATTACTCCTCAGCCCAAACATCTATTTAAAACCAGAATGTTTTAATTTGTCATTTTGTCCCTAAAAACTCAAGTCTATAAAAACAAGCACAAATAATTCCTTTTAAAAAACCTTCATGGTTTTAAACGGAGCTCAGGAGCTGGGAAGCTTAAATTGTGATTTTGTCATTATTTTGGATTGCCATGTTCTTTCAGACTGATCCACTGATATGACAAATAGCACATTGAATACAGCTGCATTAGGAGGACCCAGAAGGTATTGCGTTTCAACTGCACAGACATCACTGGTGCCTGAGTTTTTTACTTTTAAAGAGAGTTGGAGGGTTAATTCACACCTCTCACGCAGCAGTTATGTCTGCCGTCCCAGTGATGTGTGGGAAAATAAGAATACCACTCTGATGAATATTCATGCCTGATGAATAGTTTTAACATTTCCACAGCTGGACTCTAGCTGAGCAATCACAGCAGCAGTCAGAAAGTAATATATGTGAAATGAAGCTATTTTCAGGCTTTATTTTCTAAATCAAATTGCCAGCTGAATGTTGATAGTGATGGATCAGATACAGTAGCCTGTAGTAAGTAGGCTCATACTGCATGAGCAAGCACACGTAGATGTGAGACTTTTTTACACACAGTGATTCTGCTTGTATAAACAATACTGCTCATATCAATAACATTATGCAACACCTGTAAACAATGTCTTCGCACTGCTGTAAACAACAGTTTCCATGCCAATGAAACATCAGTGTCTACAAGCAGGAAACAGGATATGTTTTATCTGAGTACATTTGGTTTTTAATAGATCAATTATATTAATTGAAAAAATTGTTTTCCACTAAGTATGTTGGATTAGGCAAAAAAGCTCCAATTTTTTTGCATTTTCTTTTTTTTGGTTTTGTTTTGTTGGAAAGGCACAACTGCTGATGTTAGATCTACAATCATGTTAGACATTAATATGTTAACCAGTCAACAGATAGGGCTTATCTGAAATTGCTCATACTGATAGCAAAGTTTACAGGGAATAGTAAGAAATACAGATATCAAACTAAAAAGACAAAAAAAAGATATACAAAAATAAAGGAAAGGCTTATCTGAAGTAATCTGGTAGAGTATTCATTCATAATTAAAATTCTCTTCCGTAATCTGTACTTCCTCATCTACTTCAGATGAGAAGGAACTTACTGCCATAACAGCAAGGACAGAGTTCATCAAAGGGAATTGGTGTCATGGGATGATTATATTCACCATTTACATAAAGACAGAAAAGCTTTTGTTCCTAACTTAAATAAATAAAACAAACAACAAAAAAAAAAAAAAAAACAAAAAAAACAGACCAAAAAAATAAAAACCCAATAAAAGCAGCGAAAAGTTATTTATCCAATTTCAAGGGAATACTGTTTTTATAAATAAGACCAAAAGTGCACAAGTGAAAAACTCAGTGGATAAAGAAGCAGATGAATTATATCCATTCGAATGATTCCCAAATATTCTAATAATCTAAACCTGATTTACTCAAATTATGGATATTTTTATGGTCTTAAGGTAAAATAGTAAAAATTAAAGTTTTTATCATGCTGATTCCTTGTCTGCAAAATTATATTCTGACGTAAAGGAGGCCTGCACTTTGTCTTGGCTGTGTGCATAGCTCAGAATAGGAGTATTCACGTGAAGTCTGTCCTGTGCGATTTTCATATTGAGTCACTTTAGAAGGAAAAATAATAATAATAACAATAATAATAATTATTACAATGATGATAATAAAATATCCCAACTGCAGAATGTTACTGAGGGAAATTAGACACAAGGAAACCTTTTCTATCCAAAATGGACACGCATTCCTATCTTATTTTCTTTTTGTATTCCCAAGTTTGCTGCCTCTCTGTTCTTCTTTTTCTCCTACTGCAACATTTACTTCATTTTAAACACTCAACTATTCATTTCTGAAACTGCGTTTGATGACTGTTAGAAAGCACAGGACAGGAGCAAGCTACAGGCAACAGTTATATGTCTTTGTATTCCTATTCTTCAGGTCACACTGTTTCTAATATGCTTTTAGCTGCTTAATGAACTGGTTTCATGAGTGGGTGCATGCTGAAAGTTTTTGAAAGTAAATCAAAAAAACCAAATTTTACTTTTGAAGAAAAACTCTGAGACCTGTTCTATGGGTTGTCTAAAAAATAATCTCTTTCAGTTTTTCTTTCTGTTGTTGATATTGCTAGCTTTTTAGCCAGAAGGATTTAATTGGAGGAATAAGCTATCAAGTTGTAAAGAGATGAAGAATGAAGGCCACAGCCTTTTTATGTTATCTCTATATTACTCTAAGCCTCAAACTAGCTTCTGAGATAATGCCTGTTTCTGCAAGACGTCTTTCCACTGATCTTTTATTTGCTGCCCTTATAATGAGAATTTTTCAAGATTTTGCAGGCTCCTAATGAACAGAAAATATATTGTATGAGAATAAGACCGTATTCTTCAGCTTTACTGCAGACAGAAGTAGTCCTGGAGTAGAGATACTCAAAGAAATCTTTTGCTATATTTTGTATTGAAGTCCTAAGACATTATTAGATGTCTGCCTTATAGATAGGGTAATTATCAAAGTGGCCAGGTTAAGGTAGGAAGGATATGGGTCACAAAGAGAGGCAAATATAGTGGTATTTTTCAGGGAGCAGGGCTGAAGTGGTGAGTGGTGAGAAATGAAAAAGACACTCAAAAGGAAGAAGGCTGAACCAAGGAGGAGGAAGCGTCCCAGAAATGTCAAAGGCATTCCAGTATGGGTGAATCTTACAGTGTTTAAACAATAGATGTCTGTAATTTGGACAATAGGAGAAGATGGCTGGTATCTTTGCTATAAAAGCTGCAATGCCCTTCACTTCTTCTCCTGGGAGGCATAACTAAGCTGCAGAGGAATTTCTGACTTTCATGTTTTAAACAAGCTTCATTGTTTAAAACAGATACCAAGGGATCTGAAATGCCTGTACTGGCTGCATTTAGCAAGTGAAAAACACTGCTTAAGTCTGTCTAAAGCTGCTGGGTAAAGATGAACAAACAAATAAGTATTTACAACCTCTGTTTTGCATGTGTCTTTTATGGCAGTTGCTTGGGCTCTCCATTTTTCTCATCTTAGCGAAAAGATATTTACTGCCACAGTTGTCTCGTGGGCTCCATGCTCATCAATCAAGTTGATCCTGAAGTTTAGTATGTTATCACATGTAGGCTTGTTGAAAGTGGCCTGTTGCAGTTTGTTTCCTCCATGTGAAATAACAGTCTGGAATTGGTGGATTTTAGAGATGCTCTGGAATTAATTCCAATGCTAGTGGCACATAAACCTATTACAATGGTAATTCCTGTAGTAGGAATTCAATAATGTTTTTGCAAGGGATGGACAAACAGTGTAGCACCTTTGGGCTTTCCATCATGATTTTTCTGACCTTATAGTTCTTGGATTTCCACTTTCATCTTTACATCTTCCCAGCATAGGAATCTCCTCCCCGTTATCATCCTAGGGGAAGACTACCAGAAAATTCCATTAAAGTATATAGTCCTATTTAATTTCTTCAATATTCTCAGATTGTTTTGTTTGATTATTTTCACCTAGAATCAGTGGCTGCTTAGGAAAACGGACTCAGCACAATAGCAGACTCACAGAAATTCCTATTTCTTGAATTAATAAAATTCCAACATACAATTGCATTGCCAAAGCTTATTAAAATCTTCTCCATATACAGGTGGATTCGTAGCTGCATTTTAACTTTTCAAAACATTGAGTTTCTTTTGCTATTGTTTTTCTTTAAATCCTACATTTTTTAGTAGCTGAACAGATAACCTTTTGCTCCCCACAGAATTCAAGACTGAAATTGTCAATGGCTTAGTAAACTCAGAGTTCTTACAGCACTTACAAGTATTTCATGAAATTCATGTTTCTGTTTCTATTTTCCACAATTTCTAAACCTTCTTAAGTAGTTTCTGGTTTTTATTAAGAACAATTATGAAAACGTGCAACCAAATTAATGGAACATGGTATTGACAGATACTGTCTGTAAGGCATTCTGGAAGTTTGTATAGCCTCAGACATTTTTTTTTTTTTTTAAATCAAGCTTGAATGTAAAATTTCTAAGGTTTGTGTAAACAGTTACCTAGTGCCTGATGAAGATTCCTGTGCCTTGAGAAGAAGGAAGAAACCCAACTCACAGCAGATTTACATGGCTGAACCTCATTTTTCTGTGTGAAATCCTGTGTTTATGACTTAAGAGTCTGACCTGAGATTTTTCTGTGTGGAAGTATCGATTATATACATCCTAAATCGTGGGATTAAAAGATGCAAAAGATGAGCAACCTTACTAAATGATTCAATAGTTTCAGGACAAAAAAGGTCATCTAATCTGATCTCCTGAAGGTCACAGGTCATTAATTTTTTCTCAAAATATTCCTAAAAACCCCAAATATTTTAACCTGACTGGAGTGCATCACCCCCCAAAACAGACAACAGATGAGGGAGACGTTCTTTAATTAAATCGTGCTTCTGCCTGGATTTAGGCAAGAGGGAAATACCCAAGTGACCCCTTCCACTAATCATCACTGATTTTCCACAAAATTAGATGAAGTTTTCTAGTAGTCTCATTCACTGGTCTAATATCCTTGGGTAGCTTGGTTTTTTCCTTTGGCTGATTGAGATCTCATTGCTTTCATATTAGGTATGTGTTGTAGGAACAACTCATCCTATTCTTGAATCATGTGGCTGGTAAAAGATGTCAGATAATAGCCAGTCCTTAAAATTATTCACTTAGAAGTATTAGATCCAGTGACATTCATGGAACAACATATATACTAGTGAAAAAGAGTGTAAAAAAAAAAACACATTTGGAAGCCACAAGTTAAAAGCTTAGTCTTACTCATTTCTGACTAAGCTTGTACTGAATAGTATCGTAGGAGTTCAGAAAAAGGTTTCGTATTTTGTGGTAGCAGAATCTGAGCCTAAGACTTCAGGTAAAAGTTGAACACACTGCATGGAGTGGACATATTTAAGAAAAAGAATGGCTGCTGGAGTCTTCAATTTTATTTTTCCACCTACATCAATATCATATATTCTAAATATGCATACACGCTTTTCTCAGAACACTCAGGAGATTTTAAATTGTTTGCGCTAAAATTGTGCCTAGAAGCCTCAACAAAAATCGAAGTGTCATTGTGCTACCTGCTGCATGAAACTGCTGGGGACAGTGTCTGACCTACAAGCCCTCAGTGGAAATAGACAAGGCAGAAGACAAACATCAGGACCTGCACCTGTTCAGAAGGACTGACTGGACAGTGGGCAAGAGCTTTCAGAACTACATGCGCAACTAGTCTTGGGAAGATCTATCTCTTTGGCCATCATGATGGCTTAATGGCAAGGCTTTTCAAGCAGCTCTAATATCTATCCATACTTTAGCCACTTTTACATAAAGCAGGCCTAAAACAAACTAATAATTAAAATTTTAAAAAAGGGTGCAAAACAAATACAAGAGCATACCATTTGTCATGCTTTGTTTTCAGTGTCACACCAGCAAATGTGCTGTATCCATTAACCTTTTTGAAACAAGCAGAAGGTAAGCTAGTTAACATTTGACAGCTTTACCAAGTCTATTGACTTCTAATGAAAAATTCACCACTACAAGATATTTTCTTATATCTGTCTAGCTCATACAGTTTGTCACTGAGACAGTCCTTAAAATCTCCATGTTTTACTCTCCCAGCTTCCCATATTTCTTTAGCAAACACAACTGGACATTATCATGATGATTTATTTACTACATGAGCTTTAATTTGTTCGCTTTAAGTTCACTCCATGTGGAAGATGACTTTCAAGTTGTTAGCTGATAGCATATGCTGTGCAAAACACATACATTTTCTTGCTTAGTCTTATCCAGGAGCTGACTGGGCCCCTGTCAGACTGCTGGATGCAGTGAACACTCTCTGTTTGGAAAGGTTAATGGGTACAACATGTCCTTCTTGCACCTTGGAGAGCATACAGCACGTTCCCAAAATTACAGGAAGATTAAAAACAGTGATGGTATCAATGAATGCCTGTGTGAAGATGCAGGTGCTCTAATGATAAGTTTGTGGTTTATTCTCAAAGAGGAGAGTGTTGAGAGCAATTCCCACTCCACAGTGTAATCAATCATTGGACTAGTGTATAATTAATATGCCAGCTATATCACATAACAATTTTCCTTTTCAGAAAGCTTAACTGTATTTTCAAGGTAGCTCAGCAGTCCTTGTGTCTACCTGATATATCTATGATAAAGAAAAGTTAAAAAAATATAAATAATTACTACCACCCCTCCCCAAGAATAAAAGAACATACAATTTAGGGTAACAGTAACTTTGGTTTCCTCTTAGTTTCAAGCCTACAAATGCATCTGTTTTATATTGTGATATTAATTATTATAGATTCAAAGGAAAAAATCTTTGAGAAATAGATAAATTTTACTCTATTTCAGCTCTGTGGAGGAAAACCTGACAGGCCTCAAAGTATCAAAGATGAGCACAAAAATTATATATATGTAGAAGGCAAGAAGAAAGACAGAGAAAGAAGAGATTCTGTCAATCTAAGTACCTTCTGAAGTTCCCTAAAAAATTTGGATTATGGCTAGTCCACTTAGAAACACATATCTAGACTCTTTTAAAGAGTAAACCTGGGGAAAAAGCCAGAGGACTTAAATACAAAAATAAAAAAGGTTTCATGATATCTTTGATCTGCAGGTCAGAGGCAGGTGACACACTACAAGCCATGACCACTTGATTAAGAGTACAAAAATCATCAGTGAATGAAATTCTGAAATTATACACACCTACATGATCTCAGCAGAAAGCTCTTAAAAAAACTGTTTTGTTTTTTTTTCTGGAGGATGGGGAAGCTTGCTCTTTCCCATCTGTCTGTGTTTTTCACAGGCATAAAACATCAGAGCCAAATCCCAAAATTCAGTAGGTCAGTACTGATTTGCTATTGCTTTATGTTTGTAAGTCTACACTGACCACAAATCTATACATAAAGAGCTAGAATGCTTTCCGTATATCTTTTTTTTCCCCCAACCACTTAAAAAAAATGTGTAGGAAGGTTTATTTGCTCAGATACATCAAGAAATAAAAAATAAAACATTTTTTTGCCTAAATAAAAAGATTAACTAGACAAAGGACAGGAAGGGAGGAAGGACTTCTTTGGCTTTTATGCAGTTTTCAGAATGAATACACAGCTTGTGTAGCAGTATTACACACTTTGTCTTGTGCTGCTAATAATGGTATTCCTCATTGACACTATCCATGATGTGGATATTTTGTGTTGATGCAGTTATTGGGCTGAGATTCTTATTCTCAGTGTCAGCAAGCCTTCTACTAAAGCCAAATGCAACATCAAGGCAGATTCTAGAGATATTTGCCTTTTTGGAGGTAGTCAGACAATCAGTATGTTTAATATATACTGCTGAAGAGTTAAATATTTGCTGTGGATTGCGTTTGTGTTTTTTGTAGATGGCATGTAAGACATTTGCCGTTCATACAACTGCACATGTAAGAGCATGACAGTGCCAAGCATGGTAAGACCACATTACCATGAAGGACACTGTAGAGTGTCATGAGAATTTGAAAGGCTTGCTTGCAATTAATCTGCATTTCTAACATCTCATTTGGAACAAACCTGGCATATTTCTGTTTTCAGAATCTTATCTTTGATTATCCTTTTTAAGTTTTTGTAATTACAAGAGCATCTAGTTTTGCTGACTCATATATGCCAAACTGTGTATTATTCTATTTCTAATGTTTATTCACATGCTATTTTCTGTATTATCCTATATCAGACTGTAAGTTGATCTCTCCTTAAAATAGTTGAATTCAAACACCAGATCTGTAGCAGTAGCTGCTGGTAACGCCTCATATCTCTGCTTCCTTGTGAAATTCTGTCTCATTCTAAAAGACTCCAAAGATGGGTTGGTTATTTTTTTATTGCCTTGGCTAGCTTTGAGTTTGGCATCCACCAAAAAGACACAGCTTGTTTTTTCAGCTGTGTGACAAATGACAGATATATCTTTTCTCTCTTCAGCTCTCTTACCAACATTGTGTTTCAGGATTTAGAATATCTGCAACTTCAACTGGAACATAAAAGCAAAGGTCATGATGTACAAATCTGCTTTATTGATGCAGCAGATAGGGCAAAGAGGGTAGCTCTTTGGCGAGCAAAACTTTCCTGGCTTTATATAGCAGAAGAAGGTCCCAAAATAACCATGGGGTCATCACAGATCTCATCATTTGTAGCACATGCAAGAGATGTTTCTTTGACTCTTATTTTTTGATATTATGAGACATATGTCTATGTGAAATGGGAGGGAGGGAAAAATTTAAAAAGTGCAAAGCAATCCAGGCACCTAAAACTCAACTGTGAGAGAAAACTATTGCCAAGGAACAAACAAGCACATGATGATGGTTGCTTAATGAGCTATTAGGGATTTCTAACAATATCTATAACTGTAATATAAAAATAAATTTAAGTGCGCAGTAAAATACAATTTTGGAGCTCATTCCTTGAGATATGTAGATCCTAGAGAAATAAAAGCATCTAATCCTCCATAGAATGGCTTTCTATTCTTCTCTTTTTGAGAATAAGTCTCACATAACTTATTTCTGTTGAGCAGGCCAATTGCTTTTCCACATGGGTACTTCATTTACATACAAAACCCATAAGTAAAAATTATTCAACTGAAGCAAACTCTGCTGAAAGTCCTAAATAACAGGACAAGACTTCTATATATTTGATAAATAAGACAAGTTTTCATCTTTAAATTGGGAGTGATTCAGTTGTATTATAGACACTACTTCCTTCTCCCTTTTCTTTCTGTTGATGGTATCTTTATGAAACACTAAGCTCAAACTCACAAAAGGATGTAAAGATAGCTCTTTTGAGCATCATTGCATTGGTTTTTGTGTCCACCTGCCAGGGCTCAGATCCATATATGGTGGATGCACAGGGCAGAGTCAAAGCCTAGAAGATGCAATCCACTTACACAGCAAGCATATAAACACATCAAATAAAAATAGCAAGTGACTACGGTACTCAATCTCCACTCCATCAGATTCAGAGGTGTCTGATGCAGAATTCACAACTCAAAATATTTCATTAGATAGCACCCAAAATACTTGGTTAGACAGAAGCATCTGACACAGGTTTAAAACTTTCCTCAGGCTGGACAGTACAGCTCCTAAAGTCAGGCGCTGAGGCGTGTCCTACGTGGTAGACAAAGAACCAGGAGGAAACAGAAATCTTCTGCCTTAATGTCTGAAGATGGGTTTGCTGAATTGATTGTAGAAATCATGATGCCAAAGAAAGAGAAGGTAAGACAGTTACACAAGAAGGGGAGCTCCAGGACTTCAGATGTGTTTTCATTCAAGGGTCACTCAAGGAGGCTGTTTCTTGTTGCTGACCTTAAAACTTTGTATGGAATTGAAAACATGATGCCAGGAGCATCGTAAGTTCAGGGAGATGTTATCTCAGGAGGCTGACAGGCATATGTCATTCCCCTCACTTGCATTGTTTGGTTTTGGGTTATTTTCCTAAATCGAGGCTTGAGAGAAATGTTGCCTGTCATAAACTGAACCCTAGGGAACTTTCATCCATCTATTAATAGAACAGAAGTGTATTGAACAGAAGTAGCATGAGGTAATAGTTACCTACTTTCATCCTGAACTTTCACAAGTCTTGACAGTTTAACCTTGAATGAATATTTTAAAATGCATGTTCAACTTCTCCTTAGAAATTTTACTGGCCATGACATAAGCTTCAGTATTACAACTGGTCTGCTGTAATTAAGAAAGAGATATCAAAATTCTAAGACAGGAACACCTGAGGTAGCATATTAAATATTTATTCTGAGCAACACATTAAGCACAATAATGTAGACAGTGAGTTATTCTAATTAGATATCCACAATAACCAGCTTTTCAAATCTGAACATTAAGCACTTCATGTGGCACAAAGAATACATTTATGAGGAAAATAAGGGGGCTTTTCTTTCAGGGAAAAAGTGAGAAAATTAATTTTCCCCTATTTCCCTTGGTAAACAATCCAATTTAACTGAGATCAAGGCACAGCAGCTTGCCAATTTGGGATTGTAAACCTTGTTCATGTGCCATGGCATGTTACTTTTTATTTTGGTAAGTGCTAAGCAATTGATAAGTATCAACCATTAGAGTTCACCTCCTTCTATCAAATTACTTTACATTCTAAATACACAGAAGTTACTTCTACCTCCTATAGTATTACTCATAACAAGAAATACGTTCTGATTTTTTTCTTTTCATATTCAGGTGCTTATGGTTCTTATTACCTACTGTAGACCTACAAGGTTTTTCTATACCCAGAGAAGACAAAAAGAAAGTTTTAAAGAGAACTCAAATCCAGCAATGAAAAGTCTGACAGTTAGTTTTCAGGGCATCTCCATATAAATTACTCTGTGCAGCTCCTTTTGCTGTGTGTACCTCTTTTGTATTGTGAGTCTTTATTGTCAAGGGAAAATTGGCTGGGTTTTCAGTATGGTTTTGGGGGAGAGTTCAGAAGTCCCTTGTGCAGCTTGCATCTTTATCCAATAAGTTAAATTTTAAATGATAAAATAATTGTTGACAGTATTCTAATTAATTTTATGGTACTTTTCTAGTTAAGAGACATGGAGGAGTTTAATTAATTTTCAACATGTTCCTTCAGAATTTTTCAAAAAAAGACAGAACTTTTTTGAAGTGCTCATCACAAAATATGTCTTTTAGAAGAGCAAACATCATCATTCCTCACTTTCCCCAGTGCACATACAGACTAGGCCCTTAATTGTGGATTTTGTTCTCACAAGAAATTATAGTTATGTTTTGTTAATGATGCAAGCACAGCACAATGCATGGCAGAAGAAGTGGACACTTGCTACGTGCACTTTAACTGAAGCCCCAAATGTCCAACCCTTCAGGATGTTGTTTCTGCTGCCAAGGGACTGAGACTAATCTGACCATGGTATGTGGGCTCATTATAGCATGACATGACTGGAGAGTTCACTTTTAGTTGCGGAAAGGACTGCCTTCCTTTTAAAGCTAGAATTGCAATTCACATGCACACATCTATAAATTTTCTTACAATAATCCCATTTCATATTTTAAAAAATAGAAGAGGAAAATGTTAAATTGTGATATTTATCCCCATTTTTCCCCCATTTTCTCACAGACTGGTACTTACCTTATCAGCACATACTAATTTTGTGCATCTTTTGTATGTTCCATGATAGTTTTTCTCGTGCATGCATATTTAGCAAAATAACTAAAATGGGGAAAAGAAACATACGCAACATTATAGTATTTTTATTGCATAATAAGCAGAAAAGCTTTCTTTTTTTTCTATTACCCTTTAAGATCCCGCTCTCCTTTCCCAGAAATATGAGCCCTTGTGTCAGCATCCAAGGGAGGAAAAGTAATAACCAGCTGGGACAGAGACATTCTGTCATTCAACACTACATATCTGCATTAATCTGGTTTTAATTTGCTTATTGTTCAGTTTGAGCACTGGGGACTAAGAGCCTCAATTTTTCTCTTAAGGAATTCCAAATATGGTCAAAAGTCAAATGGAAAAAGTAACAAGGAATGTAGGTCATGGAAATTCTTAACTGACAAATTTCTGTCATCTGTGAAAGCAAAATATATCATAGAACCACCGTATAAATACATTGATTATTTTGTGCTTCCTTTGCTTCTTCTGTCTTCCTTTATCCTTAAATTAGAAGCTAGCTGCTAAAAATTTCATTGGAAACTTAAGGACCAGACTTTGCTGTGTGAGGAAGTTTCTGAATAAGACATCAAGTTTCTAGCCATCAGAGGATAATTTATTGATACTTGTCAAAAGGAAGTATCAGTCTAACAGAAATCAAGACAAAAAGAATGCCTGATGAATTTCCTTTGAAGTGCCTTTTATAAAAGTCCTTGGTAATACATATTGATGAACTCCAAATTGTCTTGCCTGAAGGGAAAAGAAAGTAGACTGCTTTACACTGTCTTATAAATATTCATCAAAAGAACAAGACTTATGTTTCCAGGCGTGAGGTGAATGATTACGGTTGTATGATTGCCTTGGAATCTGGATAATTAGTAAAACAGTCTATGACAGTGGGAGAATTTTAAACTTGGTGTCTTGCCATCCATCCTTTTGGATTTAAAGACAGTGCCTGCTATTTGGAAAGGAAGCAAATTTAGGGCTTGATGGATAGATATAATTAAGCTCTCCATTAGTTTCATCTACTGTTTGTTTTCCTGTTTGTTTAGCCAAAAATTAAAGGCAAAGTTGTGAAGCATGTCTGTATTCTGACTGAAATGATACTACAGCATCTGCACTGTGGGTGTTTTGCTGGATCAAGCTAGTGGAAAGGGCTCTTTAATTAAGACAGAAAAATGCGAGGAAAAAAAAGACTGGTGGGGTTGATATTTTAGTAGGTCTTTTGCAGAAATCTGCAGACTAATGTCTTACTTATTTAGCTCAGCTCAGTCTTGACTGTTTCATAACATAACAGAAAGTCAACAATTTGCCTTTCATGCTTATTTAGTGGATGTGATAAGGATGTGAATTGTGTGGGAAAGATTTACTGACAGTCATTTGGGAAAAAATATGTCTGTGCTCAGTGATCTGTGAATTTTCATCCGTTACTCAAACTGTCTGCAGCTTTCTATTGACCCTTGTAACAGGCAGCTAGCCTTCTACCAGCAAAGACCCAAAAAAATGCCATAATCAGGAAACATTATCCTGTACAGTGTTTAGCACTTAAATGCAATTAGGCAAATATAATATCCTCTTTGAAGGGAAATAGTTGCTCAGTTTAAGTAACTGAAACTAATTATCTCTGTTGAATGAAGGACGCATTCTACGAGTGTTTGAGTGGTGTGCTGTTTCTCAGAAGCTGAAGAGGGCAAATAGATTGTATTTCTGGGTGGAGAGCTGTAGGAGACCCTTACAGGAGATTTATACCAATTTATAGCCATATTTACATGCAGAGTCTGATGAAGCAAGCCAAAATGAGGTGGCAGTCGGCCCAGAGCGTAGAAACTCAGCTTGTAAATAACATTTTCCAAGAAACAATTTATTATGGAATAAATGGTGTAACTGCTTAAAGTACTGGCATTCAAAAAAGATTTTATTACCATGAAAATTGAGTTGACCGGAAAGATTTAGAAGGACTTAAAGAAATCATGTAAGGCTGAGTTGAGTTGAATACCTAGGTGATGATGATGATGATGATGATGATGATGGTGGCATTACATTTGCACAGATAATTCTGTAGGTATGTTTTCTTCATAGGACTATTAACTATCATTTTTATTTTATCCTGTTCTATTTAATACGCTGTATGATTCATACTATTAATCTAATGGAAAATAATTTAAAGACTGGACACACTCAAAAATTAAAGAGTCGAGAGCATCTAAATCTGACATAGAGAAGTTCAAGAACTCATCTGGCAATGACACAAACTATAGTAACCTTGAAGTTGTGGAGAAACATTGAGGAAATGGATTTTTCCCCACAGAATATTGTTGGAGACTTCCATAAATGTTAAAATAACATCATCATTGTAACAACTTCCCAATTCTCTGTGTGGGAACAGCTCTCAGTTTAAATAGTGGAGGCCGAAAGATGTACAGAGCAGAGAAAAGAACAGCAGTGGAATATGCCTAAAACCTTACACGATCTGTAGCTTTTACCTGAATCTCTGTAGTATCAAACACTGAGTTATTGCACTCTAAGGAAAGGGAGAAGCGAGATACACAATGACATTACAGATGTTGCAAATTATGTCCAAAGTCTTCTTATTTATGCATTAAAGCTTGATATCAGAGCATGCAAAACACAGCCAACAGCAGCAGAGATGGACATGTCGGTAATTAATCAAATTACTGCTGCAGCTTTAAGCTCATACAAAAAAAGCAAGGTGCTGAACTGATATATCCTGTCAAAAATTGTTCATTGAAACAATGAAGTATCTACTTCACATTGTCTGTGCAAGGTATCTTGCTAAGGGGACAGGTAGTCAAATTTTCTTTCCTATCTGATAATACCAGGCAACCATGTACTTTTAAGACTACTTGTCACTAGCTGGACTCCTCTGCTCTCTCTTCTACCACTGATTATTTCCAGATGACTGTTTCTGTTAAATAGTCAACAGTTGCTAACAGTTACTACATTGTGATTCCCTCAGGGACCTTGATTTCACTGCATGAAAAATATTGACATGAGGAGATAACCACAGGAGTTTGAATGGCTTTGCCTGCTTTGAATACTTTGCTGTTTGTTTTTAAAAACGCAAATCAAATATTTGTTGCACTGCAATTGCACTACGTTCTCTTTCCATGATCATAATTAGGCAGTTCTATAGCATTTTCCTTCCTACATATATGTTCCAGAAATTCTGCAATGTTCATGGATAGAGTGTGAACAAAATGATAATGGTCAAGACCTGTGGAATGCCCCACTTTGAGCTGGGCATAGCACAAATGCATGCCTAGGCTATGTTCAAGTATACTTTCCAGTCTCTTGATGTTTTTTCTTGTTTCACAGGGAGAATGATTTCTCTGTCTTTCTAAACAAGGCTTTCTTTTCTTTTAATGTATAATCTGTTCAGAATTTATCTTTTTAATAGCACAGTCACTGTTTTGTTTTATGCATTTCCTCACAGTTTAGTCATAGGGATTCTGTTGCCTTTTTGAGTCCAGTTTTGGAGAACCCTGTTGTACAAGAAGTTCTCTCTGCTGGAAACTCTATACTGCTATTTTATCATTGTTATAATTTTTGTTTGAGTCTTGCTCCACTTCACAACTCCACCTCCTAGTTTCATATTGCATGTATCCATGACTTTTCCAAACCTTTCTTAGCTATTTTCTTTGGCTTTAATAGTTGCCAGATTGGTTTTACCAATGCTTCTCTTATTTGAAATGCATCGAGTGAAAAAAGCTATCAGATCTGATACCCTTATTGCTTTCTCACCTTAATGCAGCAGTTTCGGGTTCAGAGATGGTGGAGTCTCAGAATCTGCTCAGACGCTACTTGGTCACAGATTTCACTAGGCAGAGTTAGGTATGCCCCATTCAGTTTCTTTATAAGCTTTGTAGACTTCTATCATCTTTTAATGACACCACATTTTCCCCAAATTATTTAAAGGTGGAAACATCTATAAACTGCAGAATTTTGGCATTATGGTTTCTATAAGGAAGTAATTTAATTATTTTCTGTTTTTTTTTTTTTCACATTCTCCAACCATATTTTCAGTTTCTCAGCCAATTTCTTAATGATTTGGAGAAAACATACGAAGAAAGATTCTTGCTATTTTTACAATAACATTTTAGGAAGTTAGAGTTTGTAAGTTCCAGAACAGAATTTGTCTTAAAAAAAAAAAAAATGCAGGAAGAAAAATCACTGTTGGAACACCCCAATGGTGAAACCTATACTGATCTGGAAAAATGTTTCTTTCCTATGATCATTTTCTCTTTCTCCTGCTGGGGCTATTCTCAAACATTCACTACAACAAGGCTTGAGAATAACTGTTAATATGTTAGAAAAATTAAATATTGGGATATTCAATGGGAGAGGTGAAAATATCTCATGCCAATTTTTATCCAGTCTACATTTCAACTTATAAGAAAAAGGATTTAAGTGAGAGTGGAATTTCTAGCTGTCCACTGCAACCAAGCTAATTAAAATATAAGAGAGCCCAAACTTTTAAAATATTCCCAGTGAAGATTATGGGGAGAAAGAAGTGGCAAAATATTAACACAGTTATAGATTTGAGGGTTTATCCATGAAAAAATGCAAAGAGCTATTTAAGCAAAGTTTATTTATTCAGGGAGTGGGTAAAGCAGATAGAGACAATGATTTTAAAAAAAAAATGTATTTTTTTGTACACATGCAGGAGTGTTATACCAGGTTAGAAATAATTGCCATGCTGTGGAGGATTCCTAAATCTGTTGCTCATCTGTGACAGACAAATCTTGTGATTTGGATGTACTTTCCCCCTCGTCCCAAACCGTCTTTGCTCATTTTGATAACTTATAAATGTTTATTCTATGCTTCTGTTTGAGTACTCCCTAACAGAGAATCTACAGGAACCAAAGCTATCCACGCATTTGGATGTCTTTCACATAAAAACCTATTTCATGAAAGAACAAAGTAAGACGCTCATGACCCTTTAAATATTCTGTATCAAAAGTTCAGTAGATATGAAAGAGATTTCTGAGGACTGAGAAGTGACTGATATAACTTTGGAAGACAGAGGCTTAAGAGAAAGTGTAGGCCATATAGTTTAACATAAGCTTTGTGGAAAAGGTCTTGATGGAGGTTAGTAGGAGAATACCAGCTTTATAGTTCATTAAAGGTGTCCAGAATTGCTTCAGTCAAGGAAGGTCTTGCTTAAATAACCTGTTAGAACTCTTTGAAAATAATATTGACACGACAGGTAAGTAAAACTTTTCAGATATAGTACATTTGGATTTTCAAGAAGTATTTGAAAAGGTACCACATCAGAGATTACTGACTAGGTAAAGAGCCACAGATAAGATAAGGTGCTAGAAATAAAATAGGATAAAGAGACGAAATTCAACCATGCATGGAAACATATTAATTTCAAGACGAATAATGAACAGAGGATGCAGGGCTCAGTTTTGAGACTACTTAATTATGCAGTACAGATTACTGGCATGAGGATGCTTAAAACAAGCTCTCAAAGGATCTGATCCAAAGACCGTTGAAGTTAATGGCTTTGGATCAGAAATCAAGCCTGAACACCAAGTCTACCAATCTATAGCTGTACTCACAGTTTGGACAGAAAAAATCAGTCATAAGATTTGCATTTGATTAAATATTTTGACCAAATGACGAGAAAAGAAAGGTCTGTAAAGTTTGACATTCCATAGGTTTGAAGTAGTCCCAATTCCCCATCAAAATGTGTGATCATTAGACCTAGTTTCACTTTGGCTGTATCTCCACAGTAGGACAGGTATAAAAATTGCCCAAAACATTTACCATTGCATATATTTGGGATTTTTTTCTAAACTGAAACACTTGTCCTGTGAGACTCACTCCCAAACTATCATTTTATCAGGTAAATTATTAACCAAAGATGGTAATGCAACTATAGTCTAGATTGTTTGTTGAATTGTGACTGATTTGTAAAGTTTTCATTCAAAATTTGAAAGAAGAGAGGACTTCTAACTCACCAGTGGTTTTCTGATTGTCTTTAGGAAGGAAAACTTTTTCGGGTGTATTAGAATGCTATTGCAGTAGTGAAAATGTAGTCCCACTGCTGTTTACAAGAATAGAGACAAATATGGTACCATTAATAACAGTTACATACCAAAATATATGTGCTCTCTTCTGTGGTTCAAACTAATTTTGAGGTCAGAATGCCTTTCTGTTTGCTTTGGCCATTTTTAGTGCCAGGCTGTTACATGGTTAGGTCAGGACTACAGCTGTCTTGAGCACCAAAATGTTGAAAGAGAGGATTCAAAGGCTGATCAACACAAAATAGATATAAAAGACGTTAAAGGTAATGCAGAATATTTTTGAGAAAATGAAAGTTTTCTGTTCATTTTCAGGTTCATGTAACAGCCACTATCACAGCAAAAGAGGTGGGCCAGCACAGTTGAAATAGAAATGATTTCTTGAGGAAGAAGAGGTTGTCTGAATGGTGAAAAACAGTGAGAATCCTTTCTAGAAATTTCATTGCAGCAGGGAAAAGGGATCACAGCTTGCTTCAGAAAGTGACTCAATGAAATGACAACCATATGTAATGCAGACTCGCTGCATTAGTGATTACCATGGTCAGAAGCTGCTGGTGATGTTGGTTGCAGACGTGATGGGTCATGCAAGGTTTCTCATATCTCAAACCTGCATTCTCTGCAGGTTTTCTTGGTGTTTGTTTTTCCAAAGATAAGTAGTATAAACGGCTTCAAAGCTTTTTTTTTTTTTTCATGGAAGTCACATAGTCATTATTCTGAAGCAATAGGGGAGCAAAATTCACCTAGGGGACTGCTTTTCCTAACAATAACTTAATCAAATCTAAGCATTTAGAATATGAAAATCATACTGCTCTCATAGTATTTTCTGAATTTTTCCCCAACATTCTCAAAAGTCCAAGGACATAGGGATAAATGGAAATGCACATTTCTGGCCTAATTTCCAAAGGAAGGTGAAATATTCTCAGGTGTGCAAGAAGAACATTATCAACTAAATAATTACATAAGCCTCTGTGTGGAAGTGCAGACTCATGCTTTACTCACAAAATAATTCAGCCTAAAATATTTGATGGAAGTGTGACAAATCCTCATCAGAAAAGAGCTCACATCTTCTAAGCTGTCTTTCCAATGTTGAGTTTGAACTGGGAAAGACACTTGTGCATGTTTCTTGCTCTGGCATTTGTTGGAGAAGCTAATTTTTACTCATCATCCATAACGTTGCCAGGATCCACTGCTAATAAAGACAAATGGAAAGAAGCAAGATACATCAGAAAGTACCACGCTCAGTCCTTGGCTGTATGATACCAAAGATCTGCAGATGTCTGGAACAAGTTGTCCTCAGGTTCTCAATATGTCTTTGTCAGGGAGAAATAGCAACCAAGTAAAGATGGTTGTACTCCTTCAAAGAGCCTAAAAAAGTGAATTTCTTTTAAATACATTGAAGAGAAATGAACCAATTAACCACTCTCATTGTAGGAAAATGTACAACAGATGTCCAGGTGTTACAATAAGGATAAGAGCTGCTTAGGTTTCTTCCACATTTGGATGTGTAGATAATGGATTTCTGTGGCAGTGTTGCTTTTAGTCACTTACATGACTGAAAGCACATGTACTCCACAGAGCTGATCGAGAATGTTTTTGTATTTCTCTCTCCCATTTCTTTTAAATTAACTGATCCTTATCTGTTACCCTGACTGTGATTCAAATATTGGTTCCACAGGTAATTCAACTGGTGCCAGTAGTTGCTGAGGGTTACATTAGAAATGATGGATTAGTTGCTGCTGTTTATACTAATTGTCTCCTGGATAATGGCTCAGGTTTCTTCACTGTCATAGCAAGAAATATAAAGCTATGCAAGACCAGGATATAAAACATTGTAGATGAGCTCAGTTGAGAACTGATATCAAACTAAATACAGATTTAGAATTATAAAGTCAATATTGATATAAATTTTAGTTTGGCAGTAGATGTCTTAGTAAATTTGATTCCTTACTTTGTTGGAAGGTTTCTTCCACCTGAGCAGGCAGACTATCTACAAAATCCGATGTAACACGTTCCTTACATTCCATTATCTTAGAGTTAGGACAGAACTTAAATTGACTGGTGAGTTTTTTTTGGAAACCAGAGCACAAAATAAATAATTCAATCAAGAGGAAGTTTCTACAGCTACTTGGTTGATCTGATAAAACCTCTACTGACATATTATCCTTATTACAGCCTTCCAGTACCCAAAGAGGGCTTAAAAGAAAGTTGGAGAGGGACTTTTAGAAGGGCATGTAGTAATAGGATGGGGAGGAACAGCTTTAAACAGAGAGGGTAGGTTTAGATTAGATAATAGAAAAAAATTCTTTACTGTGAGGGTGGTGAGGCACTGGAACAGGTTGCCCAAAGAAGTTGTGGATGCCCCAACCTTGTAGAAGTTCAAGGCCAGGTTGGATGAGGCTTTGAGCAAGGTGATCTAGTGGAAGGTGTCCCCCCGAAAGGCAGAAGGATTACAACAAGATGATCTTCAAGGACCAGTCCAACCCAAGTAATTCTGTGGTTCTATGACTGAGGAGATGTAGCTGTCTCCAACGGACAAGTTCTGAGGAGGAGCTGTTTGTTGAATAGCTTTCAAAAATATGTGTCTGTTGTAGATTGGGAGAGTGTTACTTCCCCATTTAACATGGCAGAAGAGATTTCAGAAGACTAAGCAACTAGTTTTCATTAATTTTATGCCTCTAAATAGATGAAAAGAGAATCTTCTATATTAGAACAAACCCGCAGTGGGAATTAAATAAATTAAGTAACCTGCTATGCTTAAACAGGCTAAATCAAAAGAGAGGGAGAGATGGAGGGAATAGGTAGTCTGACAGGCAGACAGAAAGAGAAAAATAAAAAGGAAAGTGAATGAGAGAGAGAGAAGGAGAGAAAGAACACAATGACCCAAAAACCAAATAGTAAACTAAAATGTTCAGAAGAAAGAGAAAGAGACATTAGAGGTGCTACCTCAGAATCACTGACAGTAAAGGGACCTTAATGGTGACTGGAACCACCTACTTTTGGAAGGACTGCAGGGCTTCCAGCATAGAGGTGAAATTCTAAATGAACATTTTTTCACTCATTTTAGGCCAGGAATAGAGGCTTAATGGAAGATCAGTCACTGTAGGATTATTTAGGATATTTTAGGGGTTTTTTTAGGTATAAAATATATTTTAAGAATAAAACTCTTGAGTATAGTTTAATAAAGTCAATAAAACAGCTTTCTGTGTATAGTGAAAAGTTCTGTAACATACTTTTAGTTTTGCATTATAGTAACTTTGTTGGAATGATTTGCATCAGGTACTATGGATTAGTAAATCAAAACATGAGAATATATTTTTTTACATATTATGAGATGGGAGAAATGCAGGTGTTGGTTTGAATCACTGCAATTGATTTTAGTCATTATGTATAGTTTGTAGAAATAGCAGATGATCCGCAGATGAAATATTTATGTCAGGAAGATGGTCTTCAGTGTCATTGCACTAAAAGTCTGGTGTAACATTTTTTCTTATGTATTTTGAATGTGAGTATATATTTTTATATTTCCTATGGAAAAAGAAAAGGGAGAAAAGGAAGACAATATCTCCATGGTCTAGCTCAACTTTTCCTTTTAAAATAAAAAGAATCTATACATTACTACTGTCTGAATACAAAATTCTACTGTGAAAATATTCTGGATAATAAAAAAAATTGCAAATATTATCCTTTAACCGTGTAATTCTGACTTTTTAGAAATGCACAGTAAATGCAAAGTGATTGCAAATGTTATGCAAAAATATCTTAAAAACCCCTTTTGCTGATACATGATCAAAATTCAAAATCCATTTTTCCCCACTTCCACTTATCCTGGCATACTTTTTTACTTCCCTCATTCTTAATCCTTGCTTTCCAAGAGAAATAATTATACTTCTATGTCATTAATGGAAAAATGATATCATTGCAACTCAAGCCCTCCCTTCTTTTTCAAGGGACACATATTTCAGGATCTCAATGAGAAATAGTGCCTTAAGATTTTAGCAGACATTAAAACAACCAGGTATTGAAATAATTATTGATTTAAATTTTGACATTGTCCTTGAGATAAAGAAGTAAAACTGCTCTGACTGATAGTTCTTCAGTTCATTCTTTACCTCCCACTAGATCCTACACCCATCTGAGGAAAGACTCCTACAACTCACATTGGCGGGCATCTGATGTGATACTCTATTCATTTCTTTTGATGGAATCTAATCACAGGGTTAATATACGAAGCACAATTTTTTAATTTCTTCTGCAAATACATTCCGACTTACTTGCCTATGTCTCCTATGGACAAAAAGTATTGCTGGGCACTTTGAGTGCTTTGCATGACTGTCAGTTGTCTACTGAGCCTTGCACCATTAGCCCTTCATGTGGATAAAACTTTTAAGAGTTCATTTCCTCGTTGATACATTCTCATAGAAGCATTGGTGGTTTTGAACTTAGACTGGGAGGCAAATCTTGAAGTATAATCTGCACCCCCAACCTCAATATATATATGACAAGGATACTTCAGAAACTTTTCACTGTAAAATGCAAAAAAGGAATTCATAGCTTGCAGCACATGGGTTTTTAGTGCTTTTGAATCTTTTAAGTTATTGAAAGCAAGTTATTAAGTGACTATTAATTTAACTCAATTTGGCAAGACTCTAGACCAGAATACTCTTGTTTGCATGGATATAATATGACGAGCACTCACTATTTAAAGACAAAAATATAAGAAGAATACAGATGCGTTTCAAAGACAAAATCAAATCTGTTGTGTGTGAGTTTAAAGCTGATTATATAAGAGAAAGACTGTTTGCAGGACACTGAGCTTGCATAAATCTGGGTGGTTTTTAAATCTCATAAATTGAAAAAACTTTGGTAATCTTACCAATGTTACATACTGATTTTTTTTGGACTGGCAAAATGAGTTTGGGGTTCATCTGTGGCAGTACAAAAAAGCCGTTTTATTCCAAACCTTTAAGAGGCTTTGGAAGGAAAATTCAGATGCTACTCATCATCAGCAATATATTTGTCATATATTTGTTAAAAAAAATTAACTTCTTACCTGTTTCATGTTGCTAGTTACAATGAAGATCTATTAGAGAAAATTATTGTCTTTCTTTTTTTTGTTTTGCCATGTTACAAAATCCACCAAATGTGCAAAAGACAAAACAAAACTAGCATGCATATCAGTGCAGTTCACATTCTTTCCTAGTAAGCCTAATTAACCAGTTTTTGGATGCTCTCAATTCTGGCTTTGTATTTAAGAACAGGACTTCATTTCTAATTTCTTGTGATTTGAAAGGAGAGGCAGAAGTAATAGTCAAGAATTTTTCCTGAGTTTAGAGTTAATACAGCAATTTCTTCCTCTCATTCTTTCCAAAGTCTTGATAAACTGACTTCTATAAAAATGTTTTATTTTAAACACATACCACAACTTTTTTTCACCCACTTGTTTTTAAACAATTCAACAAGAGAGTTTATTTTAAGAATAACTTTAATTCTGTTGTTTATATTTATCCCACACGAGTGTTACCAAACAAATGCTTACAATGTTTTAGACACGGTGCAGCTGAAATGCAAATGGCTGGAGCCAAACATTTCAGATCTGCTGCTTTGTTCCTGTTGACACATCTGCATTGTTTTAAGGTGTTATCTTTGGACTACTCTCTTTAAATGACAAGATGATGTTGGAAGAAGAAATGACGCAGGTTTGTAATGAACCTCTGGAAAGGAACACAAATTAGTATACACTGTGAAATAGCGAACTTTATTAAAATCTGTGTCATCANAAATAGCTTTTAGCTCTTTCACTTTCCTTCGAGGAAAATTTCTTTTTTTTTCCCGAACCTGGTGGGGGGAAGGGTGGTTGTAACCTGGTTTTCTCTCAGAGAATATATTGCTAGATTTTGGCCAAACCGGCACAGGCATAATTTTAGATCTTATTTCTGTCATGTTTTTCTCAGTTTCCTAGCATTTTCATGTCTTCCATTCAGGGATGCCTGAACCCAAACTGAACTGCTTGGCCTGATGACATAGTCTGATGCAATTAATTATCTTTCTTTCATGCTCTGCTCCTTTTTTTAATTTAAGATTATTGGGCTATATCACTGTTAGCTGACTTTCATATAAATCAGTATGCTGTGATTTATAGACAATAGGTAGAGTAAATAAAAACAATGCAGAATTAAGTTTTGACAAATGATTGTGTCTCTTCAAAGAAGGCAGACAAAATGCTTAGCAAATAATACAGACACATTTTAAGAGGAGAATTTATGCAGAATTTGAGGCAATTTTGATGAAATTGTGGGTAGTAAGAATAATCTTTTTATGCAGATGAATCCCTAAAATACAAATTAAATAAGAAGTGAATAGTATTGCTGCTCCATTATTCCGACTCCTTTCCTGACTTCCAGAACCTCTGTTGATTTACTACATACTTTCACAACCTAGAAATCAGGCTCCAAGTTGGTCTTCTTGTCCGTGTTCCCCCCTTCAAATGGTATGTGGTAGAGAGTAGGCAAAATTGACTGATATCTTTCAACACTCCTAAGTGATGTGTTCTCCATCACATGGGAATTTGACCTCTTCTTCCACATCAATTTACTGGTACTGACAGGAGATTGAGCACAGCTTTCCTCATGGTACCCTATAACTTATAGGAGAACGTACTGAGCTAGTAGAGTATAAAATCTAAATGTGTGTCTATCCTACCTGTTGTCCACTTTAAAAACATTACTTTGTGCTTGCCCACAACATTCATGCTACAGAAGAAAGGAAAATTTCTTACATTTTCTTTGGAATGCTTTAACTGAAGTTACACAAGGCTACATCTGGGAGGACAACCTAGTTTAGTGCAAAGCTCCAAGTGTTGCTCCGCCACTTTGCCTGTCAGAATTAATGTCCTAAACTGATGCCTGTTGCTGTCTCATCTGCTATAATTAGATGTTATTCCCCTCTCATAAACCTTATTCCATGCCAATCAAGCAAAAACAGTGTTCTAAACCTCTGGCAAAGCACGTTATACTGCTAGATAATACAGCCCTTTAGTCTGTGTAATGAACCTTTAGTATGTCCAAGGAGTATTCTTTGCAATCCTATTAAGGTGTACTTCTTGTGCTTTCTTCTCCTTCCCAACCACATCTTCCAGAAAGTTACTTGTCTCATTTAGAGAAACAACTATAAACTCTCCATTTAAAACAAAAGTTTGTCATCTGTGTCATAATATCATACAAAACACCGGTACAGGTCTTTTGCCGCATTTCTCTTGGTAACGGCAGACAAAATTATAAAAAATTAGAACTGTCTGAGAAATTATTCAGACGCCTGGAATGGCAGAGTGGCAGAACTTACGAGGTGAATGACATAGGCATTCCTGCAAGCCCAAGAACAACCTCCTGCTTCAGAGACCATATGTTTCTGCCTTGATCAGTACAAGTTAGTAAGTTTGCAGACACCACCAAGTTGGATGGCAATGTGAATCTGCTGGAGGGTAGAAAAGTTCTGCAGAGGGATCTGAACAGACTGGTTTGATGGGATGAGGCCAACAGTATGGAATTCAATAAGGTGAAGTGCTGGGTCCCACACTTTGGTCACAACAAGCCCCTGCAGCACTACAAGCTGGGGGAAGAGTGGCTGCAAAGCTGCCTGGCAGAAAAGACCCTGGAGGTGCTGGTCGACATCTGACTGAACATGAGCCAGTGTATGCCCAGGTGGTCAAGAGGGCCAACATCATCCTGGCCTGCATCAACAACAGTGTGGGCAGCAGGACCAGGGCAGTGATTGTCCCCCTGTGCTTGGTACTGGTGAGGTTGCATCTTGAGTCCTGTGTCCACTTCTGGGTCCCTCGCTACAAGAAGGATATTGAGGTGTTGGAGCATGCCCAGAGAAGAGCAATGGAGCTGGTGAAGGGTCTCAAGCACAAGTCCCACGAGGAGTAGCTGAGAGAGTTGGGGTTTCTTAGCCTAGTGAAAAGGAGGCTCAGGAGAGATCTCACCACTCTCTACAGTTAAGAGTAGCACATGGCGTGATTCCTGGGGATGGTGCTGTGCAGGACCAGGAGTTGGACTCAATGATCCTCGTGGGTGCCTTCCAACTTGGCATATTCTGTGATTCTGTGGTTGTGTGATTCTGCGATTCACAGCATTTGCAGTTTTCTTGTAAAATGTGCATGAAAGAATGCACCATTAAAACCTAGATATTGTGTTAGTGCCATCCTAACTCTTTCTGTATTGTACCTCATTTTCTTCTATGACTTTTTATGCATAAATTCTAGGGAAGGACAGATTTTAACTCTGTTCTCACCAGCGGTGTTGCATAGTGCATCCCTGTCCATCATTACAGAAGATGAAAACCATACACGGAACTTAGATACTCCATGGCTATGCCAAAGTCCATACAAGAAATCTGAAGCACAATGACATCTCAAAACCAGACATTCCAAAATCAAGGCTGTGATCCCACTTGTCAGGTCTTCTTGATTCCAGAAGTGTCAGAGTAGAGCTGACTGTCCTTCAACATTTTATGGTCCCATAAAATCATAGTGCAGATTCTGGCTCAAAGAGAACACGCAGTACGTGTGAGAATGAGGAAAATTATGCTCATTATTTGGCTACTACGAATATGAAGAAGCAATAGAAAAAGCCATTTCAATTAAGCTATAAATTAAGCTAAAAGGAGAAAAGGGGCCAAAAATTCCAAAATGCATATACATGAGAGGCAGAAGAGATATTACTCTCTGCATCCTAGACACAATTGCTTACATTAAAAAAAAATCCATGGTTGGTGGGGTGAGAATGGCTGCTATATTGACATGGATTCTCTGACAGAATATATTACAGAATTTTTGCTCTGTTTATAGCTGCTTGGAGATGTATTATTTAATTCAGCAATGAACTGGGGCTAGACTTTGCATGATAAATGCTATGGCAACGAATCCATGTTGTGTGGAATACCTTTGTAGATTAAAGTGCTTTGACTCATGCATTGCAGCTCATACAAATGGATGATAACCTACATGTAATCAACAATACATGCATATGAGTCACATTCCTTGTAAAAATCCACCATCAGGAACATTTATATTCATTGCCACGTGTACACATACATTAACATGCACACATATAAGATGCCTGCAAGCATATGTAAGAACATGCAGAGGAGGAATGTGGATTTTTGTGCTATTCTAATAATTTTAAAGACTAACTTCTGTTATTTTGACATAAGCAAGTACAAAGATTAGGACTTTGGAATATTGCATTGGAAAAAAACCCTAAATGTGGATCTCCCTGTAAATCATTCCAGATTAAATATTTCTGCTCACTTATTCAATATATGCTTAGTCTGTTAAACTGCTTCACTAATCTAATTACAAGTTACTTTTTAAAATAGCTTTTGTAAGTAGTGAAAAGTAATTGTTGGGCCTGGAGGTGACTGTCATACCTGACTTACTAAGGCAAAGTAAGTTTTTCATAATAAAAAAGAGAGGATTTGTTTTAAATGTAATGTGTGAAATGAAATCTCACACCAGCAAAGTTCCAGAATTTTCATTTTTTTGGAACTTAACCTCTCTCCAAGGAAAGAAAAAAAAAGGTATGCCCTACCATTCCAGTAACACTACCCCAGAAGGTAGAGTTGGGGGAAAGAAAATGAAAAAAAAATCTACAACAAAATCCCCTGTTCTGTCAAATTTCTTTTCAGTTTTTGGATCATGTGTATGTATGCTTGGGGTTTGTGATTTATGATCAGACAAATGTATTTCTTTGTACAACCTTGAGGTCGTTCTGCACTCAGGGTGTGTTTTCTGCCTGTGTGCCTGATGGTCCCTCCTTCAAAATCAACCTGCAGTCCAAACAGCTGACATTGAGAGCTGGCAGGATGGTGGGGGAATGTTCAGATGCAGATGTGAGAGTGCTCAGAGGAACTGCTTCGGGGTCCAGAAGGCTCTTCCAAAGGATTTTGCTGCCAAGAGGAAATCAGTGTCTGGATCTTCATTTAAACAATGAAAAACTAGGAGCAGTGATGGCTTGGTATCCTTGTTCATGAAGTATAGCAACAGAAGTGTGTCGAGGCTGGATCCAGTCCTGCATCAGCAACAATTCAGGAGGAAAGGTGAGATTGCTGCCGGGCTTAGGCTCAGAAAAGGTGTGCTATATTGCGTTGCTCTGTACTGCAGTGAATGAAAGCTGTGTGCCTTGTCTGGACTTGGAAGTCCTGACTTGGAGCCCTAAAGCTTCCTCAGCATTCAATGGAGGAGAGCCAGACTCATTGACTGGGACTCGCAACAAACAGCATATTCACTGCTGCAGCACTTAAGGGAACACCAAAAAGATTTTTGAGACCATGGCTTTACAGTCTCTTGGCTCTAGCATAGGTCTGTGTAGTTGCAAGCAGATGCAATACCCCTTGTCCTCCTAAAGTTACTCAATCCTTTTTCTTTGTAAAAAGCACAAGTAAGTGTATTACCAGAGGAAGGAAATGATCCAGATGGAAATTTTTTTAAATTTATTTTATTTTATTTTATTTATTTTGGTGTGGGATCCATGGACCCAAGTCATGGCTCAGCTTGAGGTAGTGAGCCACTGAGGACACACACTGGTGATGAAAGCAAGACTTTCCCCATGAGTCTAGTGGAAATCAGAGTTTTTCTACATAGCCTTATCACCTTCAAGACTCAGCTCAGCAAGGAAATAAACTAATTCATCACCTTATCTAACTTTATCCAATTGGAAGTAAGACAGCTGGTCTAAGCTAATCATCTATGCTAATCATTTTCACCTTACAGTCACTGGAGGAAAAAAACCTTGCAGATGGTGTTTCATCCTTTGTCTCAAATATTTCAGGAGGGGATGAACTGACAGTTGGAGTCGCATATTTTTCATGATTGCTTAACTCAAATTAAAGCCATAATAACAGTGCAACAGCATATATGTTCAAAATACGCATAAATTCACCCATTCTAAGTCAAATACATATAGTAGATAAAAAAGGTAGGACTGATCATTTCAATACAAAGTGGCCCAGGAGAGCAAACACAATCACTTCTGGAATGCTGCAGTGTTTCTCGTGGCATTTGAGCCAGCTATAGAACAGCTAACACAAGTGTGCTTATGCATGGAGGTGACACAATTCTGATTGCAATATAGATATGTCCTCAGAATATGACTATATTGCACAGAGCAAAGCAGATCTAGACACCTAAGATAGCTCTCAATAATCTCAGAAGTTCCAAGAAGAAAAGTTAGGTAGGAGATATTGACCACACTACTGAAGGAGGTATGACACACAAGCTTGAAGATGCCAGGGATTTAAAAGCTTTTGGTAGCCTAGCTTCACAAATCGTGCCCTTAATTATAGGCTTTTGTGTAATACTTTCAGGTATGAAACTGATAATCCTTTGAGAAGTGCAATCTGTTCAAGAAAACTCTATATAAACTGCCCTCTCAGTGAGCTGGAAGATAGCAAAATTCTACAGCAGACAAATGAACAACAAATAGAAGCAGGAAAATATTTATTTTGTCACTTAAGCAAAGTCTTTACCCAGTTAATTGTTTAGAATCTGGATATGTGCAAGATATTTTGTTGTAAGTGTATAATTTCTCCTTAAAATAGGAGGAAAAATCTCAGTTGGAGCTATGTTTGGCTCTCATGTTGTAGAAATTCCATGAGGCAACAAAAGCAGTGGAAAAAATCAATTTGTTGTGGCTTCTACAGCTCTATGCAAGCTTTTTCTTTTTGCTTCATTGAAACTGCCTTCATACTGAAATAGGGGAGCCAGTTCTCTACAAGTGGTCAACAGCTTTTCTGCTTGTTTATGTTATTTACCACAGGAATACAATAAAAGTTCATGACCTACCTGACATAAATCTAGATTACTAAAATGCTACATGTGTTTTCAACTGGGAAAGTTGCTGTTTGAGCTAATAATAGGTTTCTTCAGCCGAAATAAAGATGTGGACTGGAACAAATTGACTATCTGGATAAAAACCTCAGTCTTCTCCTATGTGTGGATAGTTCACAACCATAATAAAAACCCAGAGCATTAATACTAAGTGTATGAGCATGATTTGGGCTTTAATTTTAGATCAAGGAATATCTGTTCATTTCCATGGCCTGACAAAAACCTTGAAGTTTCTTCAGACATTTTGTTCATGCCTATTTGGAATCCTTTGAACTCCCTGTAAATCTCTTTTTGTGAGGCTGATGTCACCAGTTTAGGAAGGAAAAAAAAAACAGTGAAGCACAGCATTATGTGAGAGGATGATTTGTTACATGACCCTCTATTTGAAAGCCTGGATCTGAAAGAAGTAGCAAGTTTATACAACGAGTTAAAATACCTTAAAATTATTGTCGTTGAATCTTTGACAACTGTGTTCTTAATGCCATGTACTTTAAATTTTAAGTTTCTTCACAAGGGATATTAATAATAGGTTGTTAAATTAAACATAGTATAATCAATGCATTGCAATCATTAAACCTCCATACATATTTACATGCAGTAATTAAATTCTGCTTCATATTGTTAGTTTATTTTTCTAGGGGAGCAAGAGAACCTCATAAAAATTCATATTAACTTTCAATGACTTTATAAAAGGAATTTGTCATACAACTTTGAAGTGGCTTTACCAAGCCCTGTCATACTATGATTAACTTTAGCCTACTACTGAAGCTGTAAGGTATCCCATGGAAATGCAGCCACTGCATTCTGGCATGGAGAAAGATTTGAGGTTACTGTGAACAACTCATTGTCTCTGCTTGAAATTTTTGTCTTACATACACCAATAAATAAGGGAAGGTGATAGATCCAGCCATCTACTCTTTGTGCCAAATTAGAGGAATTATGCTAAATTATGAATTCTGAAAAAAAACCAAAACAATGAAGTAAACCAAAGAAAAACAAAACAAAATAAAATACTCCTGTCTCAGTAGTTTAATTAAAGAATTTAGTAAAATTTAGGCTGCTGAGAACATATTAAACACAGCCTTTTACAAAGCTAAACAAGAACAGAATATGAAGAAAGGCTAGATTTAAAATATTTATAGTGACGATCAACCTATTTCCTCATTGTGAATTTTTACGCCCAATAAACCCTGAGAAAGAAAGTTGTGTTCAGCCTAGAGGTCCAAGAACACATGAAGACCTCATGCATTGCTGAACTGCATCTTGGAAATCGAATGAGAGGGGCAACTCATTGCCGGACGACACAATCAGGATCAATATTCACATCCACAAAAGTTATGTAGTTTTTGTCACCTTGTAGAATGATCCCAAAAGCCTGCATTGCAAAATATTTCCCAGGCAACTTGAAAAACAAGAGAACAAGCAAGTGAGAACACCTGACCTGCCCTGGCCATTTTATCAAAGAAACAACACAGATTTTCTTCCACCAGTCCTTGAAACCCAAAGCGCATTTACTGTTTTGCATGAAGAACCCTCTGTCCATAGCTGGGTCTTATTTTCTTCTGTCGCTGGCAAAGAACATTTTTACAAAATTTCCTAGGTGAGATTACAAATAAAGACTCCAGGAGCTATAAGAAAAGCAGTAATAATCATAGACCCCCTGCTTAGAGAATGGCAACTCAGACAGATAAATCTCAACATACATCTGTGCATAACAGTTTCTGTCCTTTATAACTCGTTTGACATTATTCATCAAGAAACAAGAATAGCTCTGTTAGGATGGTCATTTTTCTATGGTTTTGTCTGTTAATAAAGGATACAATTAAAAAGCCACATATCCGAAGGGAAGATTTTCTATACATTCTATACTCGTAGGCTATAACTCCATCTTTAAGGTCTAGGGATTCAAAAAGTTTTTCATTGTTTAAATCTTTATACCATAACAATATTTCCCCGTTGCTACAAATTCTATTTAATTATTAATCCCATGAAAAACTGATAACTGCTAGTCCACCATAATGCAATCCTTTCATCTCCAAATAGTGTAGAGGAGGTAATATGCCACTCTTGAAATTCTTTCTTTAATCCTTTTTCCTTTTAGAATACAGAGCCATGAAGATTTATCACAGTTCCATAGATTTCAAAAGAAGACTACGGCTTTGTGATGTCAATCCATAGGACCGTAAAGATGCTACTTTGCCAGAGCTATATTGTACTTCTAAACTGAAATGAGGAAATTGATTTGCAGTAGAATGTATCTTATTACCCAATTAGCATATCAGGCAAGGAAAATCATTGTTCTACTTTTTTTTTTCATTTCAGTTTTTAATCACTAAACGAGTTTCAATAATGTAAGTTTGAGTATTTTATAGTTTTCTTTTCATGCACCCAAAGTATAAGATCTTTTTTTCCCCAATTTTTCCTTACAAAACGTATTTGTATGCAGTTTTAACTGCCCACATCAATTAACTCTTTATTTTTTTGCTACAGAAATAATATAATCTGAAAAAGCAAGTCCCTAATGCTTTATAATTCTAATTTTCTTTTATCTGAGCAACATTCTTGTCACTTTTATTTCTGAATATTGCTAAGACTGTCTTTTGACTGTTCCACAATTACATGGATATGGAGCAAAAACGATGAAAAATTCAGGTAGCCTGTCTATACTCATCACATACCAATATGCTTTCAAAGGACTTTGCTATCCCAAAATCAATAATTACTGCCTTGAAATTTCACATTTACTTGTCTGCAACTAAAAGAGACCTCTTAAAAAAAACCCCAAAACCAAAACACAACAGAAAAAGTAACCACATATCAATAGTAGATTGCATGCCAAACATATTTTCAAAAATGACTGAAAGAAAAAATCAAGTGGCTGCACCTGAGAAAAGACAGCCCACTTAAACAAGCTTAGGTGAGATGCAAGCTCCTTTCGAAGATGGGTTATCTGCCTTGAATGACTAAGCTCATATAATGTCAGGTAACACAAAAATTGCTGCTCTTTGGAATTTCCTATGTGATCCATGAAACAACAGATCCCCGTAAGAACAACAGCAGAATTATCTGGCTCTGCTGTTGATACAGATAAATTTATTGCTGTTGAGACAAGGCTTACAGAAATATTACTCCAATACCTTTGAGCTGCAGATTTCTTTAAAAAAAAAATCAACCCACAGACATAAAAACCAGATAATGTCTCTCTTTCTTCTCAGCCTGGGAAGTCTCTCCCTCTCTCCGTCTCTCCCTCTCTGTGCAAGAACCGCCTTGCTCATACAGTTCCGATGCAGTGGAGCATGGCGTCATGAGATGCTTATTCCTGAATTTAAATAGAGTGTAACGATAGCGATCCTCCGTGAAAATAAGAATAAGGTCCCGATCGGGCTTAGGGCACCTTCAGTGTCATCGTAAGGTGAATTAAAAGGATTTGGCAATTCCATGGTCAGCTTCGGCGTGGATCTTCCCAGTTGCAGCGGATGTGACTGGCTGGGTACCGCACAGTGCTCCACACAAGCACATTTGCGTAGACATACATAGAGGCACAGGCACACGTACAACTTCCTTGCATGCTGAAGCAAGCTCCTCCCACGCTCTGCTCCTGGTGCACATCTAAATGGCTGTTTTATACGTATTAACCCTGTGAAAAGCTGTAGGACTTTGCTATTCACCTCCCAGATAATAAACTATCCGTTTGCAAGCCTGTCACACAGTTCACAGATCAAAGAATCAAGGTGTCAACAGCCTTCTTTAGTATAGATATCACTGGTTCTTTACTGCCTAGTTATGCTTGCATAGCCCTTAGACATTTTTTGTCTTGAGGTTGCTTACCCCATTCAAGTACTCTATTTTCCTTTTCACTGCATCTGTGCTATAGGCTTGCTAGCTGAAAAAATATCACAGAAAAAAGTGCAGCAGTGCCACCCTTTCCCCCATTATTCAACTCACTTTCCTCCCATCCTGCCTCTCTACTTTTGTACACAGTTAGTTTGCCTATTAAAAAAGCAAGCACAACTAAAAAAATTAGATTAGAATGCAGTAAGTGGATCTTTATTTTAAAAAAAAAAAGTTTTAGAGAGTCTTGCTTTATTTTGCTGTATGTTCAATAGTTTTTAGGATATAATCTGAATTCCATGTCTTTGTGAAAAAAAAGGAGGGAGTGAGACACACGGTCTGGAAGATGGGCAGCCTGGCTGGGGGCAAGATTTATACTTCTTTAATAGAACTAAAAGGTCCTTCAGTTTTCTGGCTGTGCTCTTTGGACTCTGTCTCCATACCTCACTTAAAAAGGAGGCATGATGAACAAGTTCGTGTACAACTCTTTCTGCCAAGACAGTGCCTGTGCCAATAGTTTATGAGCAACGGGCTACAGCTGTGATCTCCAGCTCTTAGTCTGCTTTGGTATTTCAGTAATTACAACAGTTTCATTAACATTTAAAGGGAATAGTCAGCTCAATATCTGTAAAAGACTATTTTGTACAGCGTGGATCCATTTTACATTTGCATTTGACATTTGATAATCGCTACACATAAGCTCTGAGTCAGAGAAATGAGATGTCACACACAGGAAAATTAACCCAGATGTAACTTCTTAGTAAATCTATGAAACTGTACAATAAATGCCCAAGACTGGTAGTTTTATGAGGAACACCTATTTCCCAGTCTTACATTCATTTGAACCATGAAACATCATTTTTATGACTTTATTTTGTACTTGTGGCATTTCTGGATATTGGAAAGAAATAGAAGCAGGAGGCTAGAGGAATAGTAAAATAGTCAACAGCCCAGATATATCCATATATTGTCTATTTTCATTTAATAAAATCAGACATATTTATGAGATGTCAACTTTATTTTATAGCAGTCTTCATTTTAGGCTATCATTTTCCTCAGCAACTGCATTTCTACCTTGAACAGCTGAGGCAATTAACTAGACTCCATAAAGAAACATCACTGGTATCAGCATAGAAGTAATCGAAGGTAAACAGGAAACAGTAAATAAAATTCAGTGTAGACAGGTTTAAGTTGGCGAACATGGGAATAAACAATCATAAGTTCTGCATACCTCATGAACTTCAGAACTAGACTGTTCTATAAAAAAGTTAGCTCAATGTTCAGCAATAGTGAGAAAAAGAAAATTGTTAGGAACTATTGGGAAAGGAGTAAGGAACAAAGCATAAAATATCACTAGTTTCACAAAAGTGGAGTTTTTCCATATTCTACACTCTGAACAGTTCTGATGCCTCATAGCAGAGGAATATGGAAGAAATGGAGAGGGATCAGTGGAAAGTGACCAAAGAAACCAAATTCACAGAGTGGTTTCCTTGAGAGAAAGGCTCAAATAGATGCAGACTACTCAGCCTAGGGAAATAGAATGTTGTAATAGAGTTGCTCGCAGTGATGTGACCTTGCAGACAAAGTAGGGTGACCTACCAAACAAGATGTGAAGCCTTCACACGCAAGGTAGTTCAACTTTAAAATTTCTTGCTATAGGATATGTGGATGCAAAAACCTTTTATGTTCTCAAAACTAAGGTCCTCAGAAGATAAAATTTTGTGTGGCAACATAACCACTGTCTATCTAGGTTGCTCTGTGGTTGATTTTATCCACCACATTTGGAAACATGATGTCTTTGAAACCAGCTAAGGAGAATGGCCAGTAAGAAGCCGATCTTACTTTTTTTTTTTTTTTNACATAACCTGAGGAGCATCTGTTCTGGTCCCCAACCCCAATGGATCAAGGCTGCCACCATTACTCCAACCACAGACGTCAAAATTGCAATGATCAAGTCTTGTAGCTTGATCCATGGGTGGTGATATCTTTCCTCTCCACTACCTACTCTTGTTTGTTCCTTCTCTTTCATTATGTTTCTCATGAATTTTCTTTATGTTTCTTTTACAGTTTTATAGAAAAGAAACAAAATGGCCATGTATCTCCTTTCTGTTGCAATTAAGTAGTTTTGAAATAAATCTGCCTCATATATACGCACCAGCCATTCAGTGTCATTTCACTCTAGTTCTCCCCAAGGGATTTATTAACAGGAATGTCACTCACCCTGCTTCAGAGGCAGGTCGCAATATTGTGTTCTCATGAGATGAAGACTATTNACCCCTGTGTCATCATAAGACACAGCTGTGCTACTGCAAGAAGCAGGGACAAACAGCTCTCATATCCCTATAGGGAGTTATGGGTCACCAAGGACCTGAAAGCACCCTCTCACACTTATTGGGAACTCTCCATCAGAAAACTGTGCATGCCTCATTGTGCTGCATCAGATATAAAGAATTCCGTCTCGGGGTGGGGTG
>VZRS01004087.1:149823-201301 GCA_013398055.1 Ifrita kowaldi
TAAGTAGTTTTGAAATAAATCTGCCTCATATATACGCACCAGCCATTCAGTGTCATTTCACTCTAGTTCTCCCCAAGGGATTTATTAACAGGAATGTCACTCACCCTGCTTCAGAGGCAGGTCGCAATATTGTGTTCTCATGAGATGAAGACTATTTTCTCTCTAGCTGAAGAAATTCCTAAGTAGTGAATTTGCTGGAGGCTGGCAGAAAATTCTGGAGGGCATTCACTATAATCCTTGTAATGCTTGGGTATTCTTTCCTAAGGATCTACTTTTGTCTACTATCAGAAATAATATGGATACTGAGAAGATGGCTGGTTAGTCTCACAAATTTTCTGTTGTTCTGAAGTAGTCTTATCAATCCCCTGAAGGAACCAGGAAGCATATTTTGTCGTTACTGGCAATTCAAATGGAGTTTCCTGTTTCTTCCTATGTTTCTTTTATACGAAGAAAATTACATCACACAAAGGCTTCAGATTGTGTGAAAGACAAAATAGTTAATTTGTATTATCTTCTAAGAAATAATTTTAGAAATTCAAACTGTGCTCTGAAAGCCTTTCACTGAAACCTGGTGAAAATGTCAAGGCCAACCAATGTCAGAGTACCAACCAGATAATAGTTAGACAAGAATGGTTTGAAACAGTGTCATGTCCCACCAGATTGTCCCGTGCTGCATCTCTGTACTATGTCTATTTAAAAAAATGTGTGTCTCCTGGAGGAGTCATAGCTGGTAGAGGTCTGGTGAGATTCTTGCAGTCAGTGAAGCTTTGAAAATTTGGGCTAGCTGACAATTTGATTTGAGCTTTTTCTTTAAAATAATTTTGACTTCAAAATTAATAAAACTTTTGTTACTACTGTCAGATACTAACTGAACATTTTCTGTTTTCACAGTCAGTGAAAGAAACAGAGTCTACTCTGTGCCATAAATAAGCAATATTTATTTAAATAAAATTTTACTAACATTTATATCCACAAATTTTGGAATATGTATTTTAGTATAAACACCAGTCCAATATCATGATGCTATTTCAAAAATAAATTTATATTAAAAAAATGTAAAACAAAACTGTTCTAGACCATTTTATCAAATAAAGATACTTAAAAACTGTAAGCATGAAGATAGATTTAGAAATGAAAAAGTATTAATGTAAAATTACTGTCAATCTATGGGTGCCATTTTAGTATAGGCATCCCCTTGCTGAAACACTGGGCTACTCTATTAGCTGAAAAGGGTGTACTGTAATTTCGTAGAGAGGTAAAGGAATTCTGAACATAAAAATTCATTCCACTGGTGCAAGTTAAATTATTTTTCCATTCCTTTATGGCATTAATAGCCCTTTCTCAACATTATAAGGTCTAAGACGCAATTAATTTTTGGATTTTAAAATTTCTGATAAATTCTGTAGTTCATTGTCTTTGTGTGGCTGATTTTCTATTCACATAGAGTCTTTTTGAGAGAGCTCTGAAAAATAGTCCTGTGTTTTCTTACGACACAAGGGTAATTGA
Source organism: Ifrita kowaldi (assembly GCA_013398055.1). Lineage (NCBI taxonomy): Eukaryota > Metazoa > Chordata > Aves > Passeriformes > Cinclosomatidae > Ifrita > Ifrita kowaldi. The sequence continues at coordinate 151,330 of VZRS01004087.1, forward strand.
GCTCCAATCTCATCCGGATAATTTGATCTGAGAACTAAAACACTTTGTTGAATATATGTTGCATGGACATCAAAGTGCAGCATCAGCCTAGAAACAAGGTATTCACAATTTCTATGCATTTTAAACAGTTGAGAGTTCTAGTCTTAATTCTCATTGATTGAAAAATGAGGCTGCACAAACGATGTATCTCACTGTGCTGTCATAGAATGGCTTTAATATATTTTCGTGGTGTTCACAAAAAAAAAATACAATACGAAAAGTGAATAAATAAATGTGTAGCATTCTACATATGTGATTAACATAGAGTGGTTTGGGTAAAATTAGAGACTGATTTTCTGACTGAAGCACAAAATGGTAACAGATTCCCCCCTGTTAGATCTTATGTACAGAGAAGACATGAGGTTTCAAAACTGTGGTAGGAAGGAGGAGACATGCAATTTACTGCAGCAGAAACCTCTTTTTCTGTTCTCCTTCTAAAAAAAATACTTGGAATTCTCAGCAGAAATTGAAAATTTGTTACATGACTGTCACAGAACCTGACTAAGGCAAAGACCTGAGGTGTGTTCAGCTGGGATCATAGACAGTGAGCTCTCCTGTCACTGGAGAAAGAAAGTTACCGTCTCCCTTGATGAGGTTTGGTGGGAGGCTTCTCCCATGACCCAAAACAGTGTATAAACTGAAATGGTTTGTTCTCAGATGAAAGATGCTATAAAATAGGTTGCTAACCATTGAACTGGAAGTGAAAAAGGCAGAGGAGGCTGAAAATAGCTTGATACCACCAAACTACGGGGAGTATTGGGGCCTGCCAATGTGAATGTCTCTCACTTTCTGCCTTGCTGGCAGTAAATCAAATACAGACACCAGTAGGAAAGCAGTGTGGGAGAGAAGTACACGACAAGCGATCAGTTTTGGCTGGGAAATGGCAGTCACAGTCATGTGTGCATGTGGGTGTGTTTGTCTGTGACAAGTTCCACCCAGCCCACCTCCCAGTGCAGCCCACCTCCCAGTGGGCTGGCACCTGGTTTTTGAATGTGCCCCTCAGTTCCACTGTGGGAAACTCAGCTTAAGAGCCTAAGTCTCTTAAGTCATACCACAGATCTTGCACAGGCAGTTGAGTCTAAAGTGGTCACATAACCCCAGTAATTCACTTAAAGTGTACTTAGACCCTCAGCCTGGGTCACCTCAGCAGTCTGATCACACAGTGACTCTGTGGAAGTTTTTGAAATCTCAGGCAAGGAGAGTGGTATCATCACCCATTAGTTGTGGGAACGGTCCTGTAGCTACAGTTGGCTCAACATGGAGCTGCATATACAGTCTAGACCTACATTTAGTTGATCTTCTTAGTTGGAAAGTCATTCAAGAGATGCAGTTTTCAGTGCAGTTGCAGTGTGTAAATTGGTAGAAAACCACAGTATATTAAGCAAATTCAGAGGTCAATCCACAGCAGATCATGAGCGTCTCACCTCATTTGATAAATCTTAGATGAGACCCACCACTGTTTCTATGCTGCTGAATAAAATCATTACAAGAATTCCATCAGAATATAGTCAAGCACAAGTCTTTTGAAGGCATAACGTGATCATTTTTAGATAACAACAACAACTTAGACTTTCATCCTGGAGAGCTGTTGTAAAGATTCATTTTTGTTTTCCTTCTTTGGTGTGGAAATATTTAAAAATTTCTTGTCGGTTACAAAATTGTTTCACTTACAGCTTTTAAAAGACCTTTCTGAAAACTAATTTAGGGCTTTCTGAAACTGCTTTAATATTTCAGTTATAAATGCAATTCATTTACCTTTTGCTACATTGAAAAAAATGGAAGCTAAATGATTAAAATAATATATTTTAGATAAACAAACATATTACTTATTATTAAAATTTTTCTCTTGATTTAACTGAATATTTGTTTCTAATCCAAAACCAATTTACTGTTCGATATTAGAAACAGTGGAAACAAAGTTATTAATTAATGTTTTTTTCATTCAGAAACTAAAATTCTCTTCTTGCTTTGCCGCAGGATTCAGATGCATAATTGTGAATGGTCTAAAGAATGCCTTCAATGCCAATGGATGTAATGAAGATGAACTTTGGTCGTCAAAAAGGATAAAATTGTAGGAACAGTAAAAGGGAATGTTTTCAGGTTTTACCCCCTTCATTGATATCTTTTAAAACAGTCTACCAAACCACATTTTAACGAAATAAATTTTTCCCACCCTGAAGAAATATTTTTCCTTTTTTTATGATTTAAAAAGCCCAGCGTTTAAATTGATACATGATTTTAAAAAGCTTCCATTGAAATAGTGGGCTAAAACATCCAGCACTCAAATTTCTTCATGGCAAAATCAGATTCAGCAGGTAAAAGATGCTACAGATATTAGAGACTGAAAGTTTGTGTACCACATACTTCTTTGCTCTTTCAATTTTACCTTCTGGCTCTATGCATAGCTCCATTTGGAGCTCATTAAGGCTTTCCTCCAGTCTAAAGGCGGGGGTCAATGTTATAGAAGTATCTCACTAATATTATTTATAAGCCTAATAACCTTAGGAAATGATCCCTTCCAAACATGCTTGGAGGGTAACATATTCTCTATTTTCATTGCTAAATTATTAATAAACCAAAGTTTTTTCTAGAACATGGTAATATCACAGAAGGTTCTGAGTTGGAAAGGACCCACAAGGATCATTGAGTCCAACTCCTAAGGAAATGGTCCATATGAGGATTGAGCCTACAACCTTGGTGTTATTAGCACCATGCTCCAACCAATTTGTTGAGGTAACCATATTTCTTTAGTAGATGAAGGTATTTGTATTGTTTGTGTTTAATTTTATGTTAGTACAGAAATTGTTTTGAGAGGAAAAATATATGAATAGAATGTACTGTCCATAAAGTGGCAATATGACTCTTCCATTCAAACAGCTGCTGGGTTGAGTTCAAGTAAAGCCTGTTGTATATTGTGGGTGTATATTTTCTCCATAGAACTTATGCTGTATCTAGTCACCTTTGAACAAAGACTGATTTGTAATTCTTAGGACTGGAAATTGCAAATCAATCATAAAATCTTAGAACCATAGAATTATAGAATGGTTTGGGTTGGAAGGGACCTTAAAGATCATCTAGTCCCAACCCCTCTGCCATGGACAGGGACACTTCCACTTGACCGTGAACATGATGCTTAGGGAGCCATCAAATCTGGCCTTGAACATTTCCAGAGATGGGGCATCCACACTGCTGGGCATCCTGTTCCAGTGTCTCACCACCCTAATAGTGAAGAATTTCTTCCTAAAATCGAATCTAAACCTACTCTTTTTCAGTTTAGTGTTGAATCCCCTTTGCCTTATCACTACAGGCCCTTGTCAAAAGTCCCTCATTAAAAGTGCCTCTCCAGCTTCCCTGGAACCCATTTAGGTACTGGAAGGCTGCTATAAGGTATCCCTGCAGCCATCTTTTCTCCAGATTGAACAACTCCAACTTTCAGCCTGTGTTCATAGCAGAGGTGCTCCAGACATCTGATCACCTTTGTGGCCCTCCTCTGGACTCGCTCCAACAGATCTGTGTCCTTCTTGCGCTGAGGACTCCAGACCTGGCTGCAGCACTCCAGCTGGGGTCTCTGAGAACAGAATAGAGGGGGGGAAATCATCTCCCATCGACCTGCTGGCCACACTTCTCTTGGTGCAGCCTGGGGTATGTTTGGCCTTCTGGGCTGCAAGTGTACACTGCTGTCTCACCCTGAGCATCTTGACAATGCAAAGAATTTTTCTCTTTCTGTTTTTGGCTTAATCAATTTAAGCACCAGTGAGAATTGCATGGAACATTTCCCCGAATAGGTTTCTTGGGGAGATCAAAGTCACCATTATCAAAGAAAATAAGACTTGCTAGACTGGATTTGACCACACATTTGTTGGTTCTTGCCTTGGGCAGCAGATTCACAGTTCAGAGAAAAATGAAATCCTTAAAGTACATTTTGCCAGTTGAGAAAAGGTGAAAGAACAGAAAACCATTTGAAAACGCAGGGCAAAATTTTTACTCTTCCAGGCTTCTACTTGAAGATTAATGGATGTTATATCGACTTTGTTCACAAAGCTAAACATCATTAAAATCAATAACAAATATTTCAAGAACTATTATATGAAAAACTCTCATCCACAGCAAATAATGTCTGTGACTTTGTGAAATATCAATTCCATGGGTTAAGCATATGCATTCGAAAGTAAATTATATCTCTGTTTGAGGACTACAGCTCTAATTAGGTATCAACTTGTTTTCATTTTCAGCACAAGTTCTGTGCTACTAGGCACCTGAATCATACTTTCCTATGAAATCAGTACCTTGCATTTGTTGGAGTCAAAGTTACCCTGATAAATGCAACAGAATACTGAGACGAAGTCATAAGGGGTAACTCATCACCTTTCTATCCAAATGACTGAACTGAAAATAAAGGCTCTTCCACATAGAAGTTGATAACCATACCTGGACAAAAGCAAAAAGTAAATCTAATTTTTCAAGTGCAAAATAACACTAAATAAAAAATTAAAACAAACAAACAAAAATTTAGAAAGTGCAGACAAACCCCTAAAGTCTGAAAGTCAGCTGTTTCAACTTTTGTCCTTATTGTATCGAAACTACTTTGCTATAAGTAAATAAAGAAGTAGAGTAATTTTTTTGGTTCTTCACTACAAAGTTGTTTATATCCAAGATCAAATATTCTATCTGCTGAAATGGATAAAGAGAAGGTTCATTATGATGTCAGCTCTAATCAAATAAACTTTTCTAACAAACTAATGTTACTACAATTTGAAATTCTTCTAGCTGATGTAACAGACTGCCAGGATTTGATTAGCAACAGCAAGGCTGGGTTCAATTTCTAGGGGTCACATCAAATTGAGCCCCCATCTAAAAACCTGAGAAAATTAAATTAAACTGTCTGGGTGCTCAGTGAGCTGTGCTTCTCCACTCTCAAACAATGAATCAACTGGCTTAATGAAACAGTAAGGTGTTGAAGAGAGTGAAAAAAGAGGAAAACAGGCATATAAAGAGCACAGCAGACTACCTGGCTATCTCTTTGTTAAACAAGAGGTAGCATTGCCTTTTGTTGACAAGAGAACTACTGCAGTAGCTGATGTCCTTGCAACCTTCCCCCATAACAACCAAATATTTATGGTGTTTGCCAAATTTGCTGGTAGTACCACCTATTCTGGTAGGTAGTCAGACCTCAGCTGTTATCCAACTGTTCCAGTCTTGCGAGATGTGCACTGACCTCTCCTGTGGCCTTTATTTCTGCAGTGCTTTCTGGTCTTTACCAGGTCACACAGTACACAGAATGCAGTGCCTTCATAAGCCATGTGAGTCCAATGGCCTGGCAACTAGAACAATTTTCAGGAGGATGGGGGAAGCATGTTTGAAAATTCATAGGCAGAGTGAGACACCAAACTCAGGCCTCCTATGTTCAGGGTATTTGTTGGTGCTGTTCAGTTGTCAGTTGTGCAAAAGGAGCAGTCACGCCCCACTTCCCCAACTGTAAAAGAAGTGAGGAAGGAAGTCCGGCGTGAAAGGTTTTGGGCTAGGGCCAACAGAGTTATCAAGAAAGTTCTCCTTTGCCTTGGGTAGTGCAAACAGGCACTCATTTACAGCCTTTTGCACTTGCTAGCTTTCAGGAGCTTTTAGTGAGGTCCTCACTGTTCTGGTTCTTATGATTTCTAGTGTAAAGCACCAAACTTTCTTTGGGCATCACTAAAGTAATAAAAGCATCTAATGCAGAGTCTGGATGCCACCTTCAGTGCCAGAAACCCAGAGGCTTACATTGCAAAGTCTAGCATGAAGTCCCTTTGTAGAACTAACCTTAGGTTCAGATCATTTATAGAGCCCCACTAATCCCAAATCTTTAAAAGAGCTTCTAATCTGCTCAGTGTATTGGATTCTTTCATCTGAAGGCATTAAACTCCATAGGCAATTAATAGCCCAGGGAGGTATTTATCTCTCTTATCAATGAAGATATGAAATGTTAATGAACAATGTATGTCAAACAGCAATTTGAAATCAGTAGGTTATTGTGAAAAAAATAGCTCCCAGCCCACACCTCTAAAGAAAAGCAAACCAATGCACCCTGAGTGATTCTGGTAACTAATCAAATATGTCCCACATGCTATAGTAAGACCTGTAGCAAGATTGCTATTTAATAAGGCCACACATTGAAAGGCAATATCAGCTTTATCCTAGGTGGCAGCTGTATTTATCAAAGCCAATGTCTGCAGAGTCAGAAACTACTTTTATTCTGCAAAAGCAATTATTCATTTATTCATTTGGGTCCTGACTATATTTTATCACACATTTGGCTGCATGAAATGTGATAGCTAGGTCTAAAGAATTCTAAAGTGTTGGCAAAGAATTCCCAACTATTAATGCTTCTTCAAAGCATTGCATAACCTTACCATGCCTTCAAAATTTTAATAATAAATATGATGGCGTTATTAGAAATATAACGAAATACCTCAAATCTGTGGCACATTCAGAAAAATAAGGGTCTCACCATTAAAACTGTTTGATACTGGCTCCTCCTCCGACCTCTCCAAAAGTGAAGCTTTTTTTCATGGGAGTGAGGTCTATCACTGGTAAGTGAAATTTTAATTTTTTTAAGTAGACGCAACATGTACTTGTACTATCTCATTTCTATATGCCTTTCTCTATCACATTAAAATATTGGCTTCATTTTTTTTTCCCTAGCTAGCTACTCAGGGAGTGAGACACCTAGTTACAGTCTAACCTGGGCTATGGCTTTTTGCATCTAAACTAAACCTCTTTGACTCCTTTCATGGTCTTTGAAGAGACACCATGAAAAACAGCACTTCTACTAGTTGTAGTTCTTGTTCTAAAGAAGATGACAAGTGAGTTAAAAATGCAATGTTATCCTAAAGGAATATGTGCAAAATTTTCTAGATATGATTAAACAGAAGAGAGGGTAAGGAATCACTGTATAGGCACATACCTATACAAAAGGTATAGTAGTTAAAATGAATTGTAAACACAAATCGTTTCAGGACCTTACACCTACTCAGATTTTAAACAAAAATGTAAGATAAAAACCCCTTGCTATTCGAAGGTTAGAATAAGAAGGGACTTTCCTAATATCTCTTCAATTAGAAATAATTATCAAGTCAGATGAGCACTTCTAGGACGTGCAATATGACATGACCAGTCACCTAAAGGGATTCAGGGTTCTGTGCATGTTCTAGTGAAGAGGAAATATTTGAAAAAAATCAATGGAAAACCCAAAAACCCAAATAAATATCTACTGAGCATATGAAAATGCTGAGGTACCAATTTGTAAATAGAAGACATTTTCAGATAAATGGCAAAAAATATATCTGTATCACAAAACCACAGCTGTCTAAATTTCAAGATTGATTGTGCTATTGGAAAAAAAATTTGCTAGAATTATTTTACATGGCTAAATAAATTATACTTCCCTGCGTTGGAAGTAGGACTACCGTGACTGGTTTGGGCAAAATGAAAAAAAACCCCAAATTTTAAGGCTTGAAGGTCTGTCCAAATTTAATCTTGAACAGCTGAGTCTTAGCAACCCAATAAAGTAAGAGCATATAAGAATGAGAAAGCTTTTATAGTCTTGACAGAAGTTTTGCCAGTGCCATTAATAAAGCACAGTTTTACATGTTATAGCAATTATGACTTCTTAAAAAATTTCTGGAGCAATAAAGTATTTCTCTCAAGACTGTTTATGAGTAATTATTAAAGTATGCATTCGAGCTTTGCCTCTCTTCCTGTCCTGTGGAACTGAGGTCAACCCTGATGTAGTGAGGAGTGGCCCTAATTCTTGTTTGCAGTGCTATAGACAGAACTTGATCCGCAGGGAATAAATATACTGTGGACTCCAAAGAGAGGGGAAAAAAAAAGGCAAAAGGTAAGTGGGGAATTGAACACACTTATAAATATCTCTGGAAACAAGTGATGATGTTGGGTGCAACTGAAAAAGTAACAAATTTAAAAAATATTTTAGTATCAATGAAATTCACTCTGAGAGTGTCTGGACAAGGAATGAGGTTCTGGAAGAAAAGAAAATAAAAATCAAAACACAGTCTTATATTAAAGATGGAGACAAGGAAAGGCCAGTCTATTAAAGATCTAGGCAGCTTAATTTTAACTCTTCAGAAATCAGGGAGGCAGGAAAGTTCTTAGATGAAAACACAGCAAACAACATTCAAAATCAAGTTTTCAAGACCAAATTATGTCAAGCCTCTGTACTTTCCTTGCAGAAGCAGGTAAGAGGCCATGAAGATAGAGGAAGAGCAGTAAATATATATAGAGAGGGTTTGGTAAGACTTTGGCACTGCTGTACAAGGCAATTTACAAGCTGACTGGGAAAACCTGGATCAGGTAGCAGAAATAGAAAACTGAGTAGAAACCTGTATTAAGAGCATGATTATCAACGACTCACTCTTAAAATGGAAAGATGTAGCAAATATATCTGTTTAGGTCCAGTAGGTCCTTAACAACGCAGTATTTCCACTAACAGCCCGGAAAATGCAATGAAGAGCTCGCTAATGACATCTATGCAGAGCACCAGGCTCCGTCTGGCTGTAAGCAGATTGGGGAACAGGTTTCAAACTAGAAGTGACTGTGACAGACAGGTTTCACTCCACTGAAGACAGGTGCAAGTTCTTCCACCTCAGGCAAGAATAATGAACTAAATGAACCTGAGTGGGAAAGAGCTGGAAGAGAGGGCAGATTGCCAGACACAAACCAGAGGTGAAAAACATGAACACAAATTCTGACTTTAACAAAGTTATAATCCATGACACAGGTGGAATAACTTGTTCTGAATCTGCTGGAGTTATTGAAAACTCACTAGTTCTCTGAAGACATTGATTCATTAGAAAAAGATCCAGAGACTGGGAACGACCAGCAGTCTCAAGAGGGTGACTTATAAGAAAGATGCAGGGATCTAAAATGATTCAATGTTTTCCATTTAGAGAAAATTTCCCACATTCATATATACATTTGGTCTTTTAGCTGAATAATTTTATCAACCACGGGGAGAACATTTATAATAGTACAAACTACTACATTTTTTTTATTATGGCTAGCCTTTTCTACTTCTCTTCTTAGTTTACATTTTTTAGTTGTCGCAAAATGTGTGAATACTCTGTCACAAAAGATTAAAACAAAAATGGCAAGCAAAAAGACTGAGGCATATTTTCACATCTCATAATTGTTAAATATGACTTTTTTGATAGTCTGAGATTCACAGAGCTGGAAAAAGCCTTTATTTCACTTTTTGGAATATGTGGCCCGAGGTCTTTGGTTAGTAAAAAATCTTGTAGCCATTGTCATTGTCATGCCAATAAAATCTTACTGCTTGAGTTGAACTGGGCAGTGGACTTTGCCATCCATGAAGGATTAAGCAAGTGTAGAGCATTTATAAAGACATACAGCTGCTGCTGGAGCCCATCTGTACTGGAGATTTCCTAAATATTTTGGATCAGCTGGAATTTAGCAGGCCAGAGGCAGGAACAGTAGATCATCTGTTATCACAATCTGGTTGCAAATCCTTTCCTATAAATGGTTTCCTCTGATGATGCTCTAGATGTAGGAAGGAAATGCGGCTGGACAGATACTCCCAGAACGACACTGATTCCCTGCACCCATGTATGTCCTTAGAGTGAGACCACACACTGATTTCTGATCTGGGCCTTAGGACGAGTTGTGAGTCCTGCAGGACTAGCCCAATATAAGTTTGCTTCCCCAGGAAGATTAAACCTCACCCTCGCCCCCCATTAATTTCCTTGCTGGAAAACCATGGTTGCAAGTACACAATTTGTGTAAAAAAGCCTTACCATTTATTAGACCTATTTATATGTCCACTTAATTTTTGTACAATTATAAAATTCCTAAGGGACAGAGAACAAATGCAATTGTCACAGGCCATAAAGTGCTCTGAATCAAGCAGAGTGAATCTTAGTAGGTGTGAAAAATATGGAACTTTGTAGCATAGTAGAATACATGGTAAAATCAGCAGTCCCATTTTTTTACTGCATAAGCTATCTGACACTCTGCTCTGTAGATGTTTTTTTCAAAACAGAGATTGTGACTTTCTCTGCACTGACTAAATTAATCCTCCTAATCCGATGGTTGTTCTATCCTCTGAGGAGAGGACTAGATTAATAAAATCACTCCTCCAGTGTTTCCCTGTTATGCTTGCAATCCATCTGATTCGAGGGATCAAAGCAGAGAAAGCACAGGGCTCCAAATAAACACGACTGAATATTTCTCTGAAAGTCCTTTGCTGTCTGTTTTTTGGTGATTCTTACACTTAGCACCAAACCAGGGAAGGAAAAAAGCACTGTGATTTCTGTTTTACTAGTGTATTTCACTGATACATATATTTCTATCACTCACATAACTGTGACTTTTCTGGCTGTAATTACTTGGTCAAGACATCCATGATCCACACTACCAGTGCATTGCAGATCATCAGTCTTTACTAATGGAAACATGTACATAATACATTGATTATTCATGACCTGCTTCAATGAAGACTTTGTGGACACATTTTTCCATTAAGCAAATGGATTCATGGCTCATTTGGATTAGACATATAACTTCATCCTTATTAAAGTGATTGGATTCTATCTGCCTCCCTTTCCTTCATGACTTCGAAACCCCCACATATACTTTTACATTTTTAATTTCTCTTTCCCATTAACCTTCCCCTCTGTTTATCAGATTGCCCTTCTTTCTCTTTGTCTTTCTCAGCACTGTAGATTTATATCTGAACTTAATATTTAAATTTTTTTTAATTTTTGAATTTTAAATTATCTTGAATTTTAAATTAATTTGAAAAATAAGTATATAATTGGATCTTTCTACTCTGGTAATAATTCCCATAAAACTATTGTTTTCTACATCTTCACCTCACTACCTGCATCCTTCCCTGTTAATTATCCTATTTTTTCACCTCACACTCTTCCACTTTTCTCTCTACTTCTCCATTCATACCTACGTTTCTTAATCTCTCTCTAGAATCCTTTATTTATTACAGCAGCACAAGCATTCTACATAATGTGCCATTCCATGTTCTCCTTAGTGACCAGATTCTCAGTTAAATTTCTGACTTTCTAAATTATTCACAAACATGACTTGTTCCCAGTTTAAAAGTGGGAAAATACAGACACCTTAGACAAGTATACCACAAACAGCTTTCACATTGGTAGTTCTTCCCTCCTTCATGCATTATTCTTTAGAAGTCTGTACTGTCTTTTCTTTCCACATTTTTCTCCTGTTCTGGTTGCACAAATCTTTCCATATGCCTCCTTCAGTTTTGTGTCACCTAACTTGTTTTCTGTCCAAAATATTATCTCCTTAATGTCAGAGACTTAATATTGTCACACACCTCAGGTGTTTACCAGCCTTTTTTTATCCTCAGAAGTGGATATCCAAAGCGTCTAGATGTTTCAGGTTATTTCTGTTATCTCTGTGTTTGCTTGTGTCTTGGTTTGCAAGGTAGCGAGCCCCTCAGCTCTCCATAACTCTACTTATTTGTCTTTTAGCCCCACTTCCCACCTTATTGCTTCCGGAAGGCCTCTGTGGTATTGATACATCTCATCTTCCTCTGTCAGCTTCGTAGACCAATTTTAAATTCCCCCGTCATCGTCTCCTATGTGCTGTTGTTTGTCCCTCCTTTGCTATCAGATTGCATTGCCTTAACTCCCTGCTCTACTTAACTGAAATTACATATTTATTTCTGTGTTAAATCCTAACTCCTTTTCTCACCACATTTAATTCTTTTCTATGTATTTATTAAATTTAAAACCTGCTAATTAGGAGATTTTGGCATCAGTTTAAGATTCTAAAATGCTGTAAAATAGGAAACACTCCCATCAGATTTCCTCACTAGACTTTTGGTCCTCTGAAACCTTTAGCTTTCTAGGTGCTCTCTAATATATTCACATAACATTTTAAAGAGTAAATTATGCAAAATTGCAGTGAGTACTGTTGATAACAAAAGTCAGTGACCCCTAATGGCTGTCCACAAGCACATATTTATTGCTTGCTCATGTTATAGCCACATCACTTGGGCTGTAACACAGGAATATCATTGTCCAATATTTGAGTTGGCATCTCTATGGCACTTGCAACAGTAATATATTCATCATATTGGGGAGTATGCATATGTTCTGCACAGATGGCTGGCTGTTCACTATATGTGCTTATTCTATATAGGCTTAAAAACCTGTAATCATTGACGAGAAAGAGCTGAGTCTAGAGAGGATTCAGAACACTTGAGTTAATCTTGACTCTGAATCACCTATTAAATTAGACTCCTAAAATTAGTTTGGGTAAACATTATGAACAGGGTTTCCAAAAGACAATTGTTCTTGCGAATATTTAAGGAAGAGTATTTAAAGGCCTGCTGGGAGAATCATAATTCGAAACTTACTATATCTGCAGAACTATTAGAATATTTGCTGAAAAAAAAGAAAAAGATGCTAGTAAAGAAGACAGTTCTTTCTTAGGACTTCTTACTCCTAGCGATAGATGTCAAATAACTGAAGTAAAAGCAGTCTTTATATTTGCCTGCTCTAAAACTTCTTGAATGAAAATATCGAATTAAGCATTTAATGCTATCAGATTTTGTGAGTTTAAGAAATATTAATTAATGTCAGCAGAAAACTTTCCAACAGAAAAATGTCAACGCTTTCATTTCTGTCTTGAATTGATGTCAGTCTCATGCAGGAAATGCCAGAATATCTAAATATAAATGTATAAATATTGACAATTTTCAAAGTTTTTTTCATCCTACACCTAATGAAAGTGAATGACAGTGAATTCATGCGTCCTAAGCAGGCCTAGAGGGCCTTTCTCATCTCTACTGTGTAACCTGGTGAAGTTCTAACATTTCCAAAATGTATGAGGTGAATAATCTTCTCCATGAAATCAAATATACTAAGAATGGCAAATCTTCAGAATTTTGTGATACCCTAATGATTTTTGTTATATTAGTGCTTAATAAGGATGCCACTAATGAATACATATCTAATGCTATTTTTAGTAAACAGTTATGTGAAATAAAATGTGATATATATGTCAATTAGCACTTCAAAAATGATGGGTGTGTTTGAAGCTGAAATAGAACTCAGGCTATTTTTCTCTACAAGTTGGTGAATACTTGACCTTTAATTATTTTGCTAAATAGTTTCCATCCATGCGTCAGGCCTTTGCAAGAAACAGTTTCTGATGAGAAAAACTGTAGACAGGTGCTTGAAAATTACTTATAAATAGTGTGAAAAAAGAACTACTTATGATTCAAAGATAAGTTGTCAATTCTCACTGCTTTGCATTTTTTTTATCATTTGATATAAAACTTTCCTCTGCAGACAACTTCTTGGGTCATAACCCCATAAAAATCTTTCTCACCTTGAGGCTGCAGAGCACAGCCTGAAGACCCGAGGGCCTGAATGTACCTTAAAGATTCAAAATTAGAAAACCAAGGCAAAAGACCCTGAATTTATTTTATCGTTCTGCGCTTATCCCCTGTGACCGTTGTTAACATAGTGTTTCTATGTCCCCTGAAGCATAACCACTGACAGTGACACCGTAATTGGCTGCATGGCTTCACTCTTGAACCTGGACACATGCAGTCAGGCTTTGAGCTGGACTAAATGCCAGCTTGAGAACTTGGGAAAAACTGCATTCCCAGTTAACCACTGCAGGTCTTTTAGAGTATGGAGACAGGAAAGAAGGTAGGGGTGTGCTGTGTGTGAGAAGAGTGAGCTGGATAGGGAAAGGCAAAAACCTTGCCTTTTCAGCTTGCCCAGCATCACTGACTTTGTGGAGTAGGTTCAGGGGATGCACTGGTGATATTTAATAGTCAAATAACCTTTAAAAGAAATTCTATCTTTAAAAAGCATTTTTGTTATATCCCTGAAATAGTGACCTTCTGGTTTTGGTGCTGGCAGACACAGGTTGTGGGGAGGGGGGTACTTGATAAATATTATTTTGATTTTTTAAAAATTCTATAGCTGTTGCATTGTTTTCAAATATTGTCTTGTTCTCCATGAAGTCTTTCAGGAAACTTGGGTACAGAGATATTTTATAAAATAAAAATTGAAGTTTAGTCTGAGTGAAATGTGTTTTGTAAAGGTATGCTGACATGCATGTATTTATATTTAGAAATTACTCTAATTTGAATAGACTGCCTTGATACTACATCAGTAAAAAGTAACACTGAAGACACAGAGTGATGTTACCTTGTCAAGTTTCAGAAAAAAATGTAAGCAATATGTTTCCTAAGACGAACGATTGAATATGCAGATATTGATTATCTGTGCAAATATTTCTGTGCTTTTTTCCTAAACTGCTGTTTTAACATTTCCTAGAGGAATCATGCTGAAGTTCTGCAAAGTTTGGATATAATTTATTTTGGAAAATCACTTTATGATTCATTAAAATGCTTCTGAAGTTCTCTGCATGCAGTATCACACTGCTATAAATGGCCACAGTCTGTATGTCTTTAAAATTAGGGGAAATTTTTTCCTCATTCGCAGTCTTTTTTATTTTCTCTCTTAGAGTTTCTCTTTATAAATACGGTTATATGGGCATTACATACACATCTGTGTATGCATGTGGGTATATATGTATGTGTGTGTGTGTTTGTATGTATGGGTATGAGTATGTACACTGCTCACACACACATGTATCATACATGTGGAAGACACATGATGAAAAGTCCAGAATGCCAGACCAAAGTGCCAGACCAGAATGGCAAATATGGAGAAAATATGTCAAATAATGAGAGAAATCATGCAGCAGATGACAGTGGGTTAAAATACTGACTTATAGATGATGTGTTGTGTGTGAATCCTTTCATCTAATATTTGTAAATTCACAGCAGGCACATCCTCCAGTCTATGGCAGAAAGTTTTATTGATTCATAGAGGAATAGCAAATGCTACCTGAGGCAGCAGTTCTTCCAAAATGCTGTTGATATCAGAAGAAAATAAAGAAAATCTCATTGTTAGATATGATTTGTGATACAATTCCTCTTGTGTGCTGAGTATTAAGGTATTTTAAAGGAAGGGATCTTTTCTGTCCAGAGAAAAGATATAAGGAACATTTCTTCGTGTAACAAAATCAGCCTTGAAAATTTGAGATTTCACAGCCCATTAACCTGCTATTAAAGACCAATGACAGGATTTCTTTCGGAAATGAACTTTGCATTTTGCAAGAAGTTAGCTGTGATACCAGAAAGGGAGAGGAGAAAGAACCCTCACCCAAAACGACAAAAAAATAAGGTCCACAACACGATTCTTATCAAAGTCCATGCTATTAAAGAAATGAAATTGCAGCTATACAAGGCTGAAGATACCAATTATGTGTAATGGTGCAGAACCAGGTTACATCAGCTTTGAATTTCAGGCAGTTCGCATTCCATTTTACCTGCATTTGCAGAAAGTTGAGACAGTGTCAACTCCCACTTAGGATTCAGTTGATCACAGCGTTACAGAAAGTCAAACTGACAGTTAAGGGGAAGCGAGAGGCTCTGGATCAGGTCTCTGCTGGGTTTTAATTCATTCTCATTAGGAACAATAATACAACAAACTGTGTGTTAGATTTTGAAGCTGAAACACATGCATATATATGGCATATAGTTAAATTATTTGTCTGGATATATGAAAGGCAAGTAAAAGAATTTTTGGATTAACTTCAAAAAGAAATGTATGTCTCTCTTCAAAGTGAGTCAGTTTAGCATTAGGTAATGTGTTGTCTGGTCTAGGTGAACCAGGCATGATAATACCATCAGGTGTGCTGTCTCTCTTAATTGTATTCATTTCAAAGGGAGTAATAAACATTAGGATGCTTTAATTCAGTTCATTTCAATGGGAGCAATAAACATTAGAGGCCCTTTAGTGTCCCTTTCTGAAGGGTCCCACTTGACTAATTTTACTCTAATTCAAAGAGGAAAGACAGGAAGCAGGATTAATTTAACTCTTTGCATGGCAAAGCATTCATTTTGAAGTTGTTTCCTCCAAATAAACTACTAATTACAGTAATAAAAATTAATATTCTTTGCCATTCTAGATATGACACTATAGCACCAAAGGCTCTGGCCAATATAGACTGACAAACTCACTGAAATAATACACCGCACAAAGGATACTTCCTTAGGAATTTAAGTGACTATTTTCCTATTTTCTGAGGGAGCAAAGTGGCAAACAGAGTGGTGCAGTGGCGTGGTGTGGCTGGTCCAACTTGGAGTGTTTGTCTGTCATTGTGTTTTGTTGCCTTGGGCTTGGGGGAAATTGGGCTCAAAGGAAAAAAAATGCTGCCATGACAATGCCCACCATTTTCCCCTTTGTCTTGGGAAGCTGCATGTCTCTGGCTGTGGTAATATCTGGTTGGTATGGCCTCCACAAGCAATCATCCTCTTTTATGCACAGTTGTTACGAGTAGTGTTGCTGTTACTGTTTGTTGTTCCTTATCCCAACGCTTTTCTAGGAAATTGTTATCCCAAGCAATAATCTCTGCCTTTTGTTCCTTTCTCACCGGAGAGAATGTGGGGAAAGGAAGCGGCTGCTTGGAGCTTAATTTCCAGCTGGTTATAAACCACAAGAAGTCACTAGGGTGACTGAGGGACTGGAACATCTCTGCTATAAGGAAAGGCTGACTCTCTTCAACCGGAGCAGAAAAGGCTCAGGTGAACCTTACCAATGTACAGAAATTCCTGAAGGAATTCAAAGAATACAGGGATAGGCTCTTTCCAGTGGTGCACCGTGACAAGTCCAGAGGCAGTGCCCACAAACTGGAAAACAGGAGAATTGCTCTGAACAAGCAAACACTGTTACTTGAGATGATGGAGTACTGCAACAGGCTGCCGAAGGACATCGTGGTGTGTCCAACTGTGGAGATATTCAAAAGCTCTCTGGACATGACCATGGGCAGCTGGCTGTAGATTGTCGTGCTGGAGCAGGGGGTTGGACCAGATAACCTTCAGAGGTCCCTGCCAACCTCCCCCAGCCTGTGCTTTTGTAATAGTCAAAATATTGCTACTCCATTTTAGTCACAGATTCACAACACAGCACCACCCCAGAGGGCACCCAGTGGGCTGCTATGAAGAAAGTTAACTCCATTTCAACCAGATAGGGTAAAATTCTGGAAGCAAACTCAATCCAAAGTTACTATTTAGGCACAGAAATCTTAAATTGCAATAGTACAGTTTATAAGAAGACAGAAGGAGGAAGGGAAGAAGGGATGGAAGGTGACAAGGAGACTGTTAATCTCTTTAATTAGTGAAACACTACCTGTTTCAAATGTTATATTCATCTTCCGAGGAAAGAAAAAGAGAGCCACCCCAAACAGCAAGGAACTGAATCAAACCCTCCTGATAAATTGATCAACACTGTGAGAGGTTTTTGTTGTTTTAGTCATATAAGGGTAGCAGATCCAGATAAATATAGCACAATTATCATAATTTAGTGATCTATTTTCTTTCTACTACGTTGCCTTTTTCAAAGCTTCTGTCAGATGACAGATACCTATTAAGGACTCATTTAGCTCCTGTGGAAGGTAATGGTTGACTTCTGGGGACTACAGCAGTGCCATGACCTAGTATGTTATAATTTAAGGGTGTATTGTTTCTACTGTCAAAAATGCCAAACAATAGCTGCTTTATCTTTTGACACAACAGATACAGTATTTCATATTTACCATAATGCAATTAAATAGGTGTTTGGTAAAGTTAATAGGAATCTTCCCATCAACTTCCCTTGGATCTGTTTTTAATCTCACTTCCTTTTACTTCTCATTTTAAGTTCATAGTGCATTAATATTACTTCAGGATAGGTCAAACACATCCTGTCTATTTATCTATCAATTAATTCAATCCATCTGGTTCATAGTAACACAAAACCTCAGCACATCACAATATTGCATGAATATTAACCTTAAAATTTTGTGGCAAGATGTCAATTAAGAACTATATCCTGCTTCCGCATTTTTCCTCCTAGGTTAGGCATTTTCGTCCAGTTTTACAGGGAGTTGCAAATGTCTATATCTGAGAAATATGCTTTTCACATTTATGTTTGAGTCATTTTCAGTAACACTTTCAGTCATTTTTTAGTATGCATATACCTCTTGACTATTTTCCTCCAAGTATATGTGTATACTCTCCCTTATGTTGTGACTGCTGACATTGAGCTTCTGATTTCCAGGAAAATATATGAAATCACATCGGTATATATTAGCATATATAACATCTCTAGACAAACATTTTAACTCAAGTAGACTGTGTATCCTTAGGTGGAAGAATAAATGCCTCAGTATGCTGTGATAAACTGTTTAATAAAATAAAAAAAATAATGAAACCCTTCTTTTCAGTCCAGGCTGCTGTATTGCCATACATTTTATTGGTCTGAAAGGTAGAATTCTTGGCAGAGAAATCATCCCATGGGCCACATAAAGGGCACATGGTTTAATTCAGCCTAGTGTAACTATAAATGACCAGAATAGAGTCCGAAAGGTCTGCTCAATTCAATGTCTGATTTATGCTTTGTGTAGTAGTGAGGAGATTTTGGAGCTGACACAGAGAGAGAGTGAGCTACATGCTGCAGTTGTAACTGTCCAGGTGAGAGAGAGTACATGGAGCAGAAGCATTTCACAGTGATTAATTCAGCCAACACTACTCTTTTCATGGCAAGACATTTATTTTAAAAATTCTTTAGGTAGTCATATGTGCTAGACATTTATAGAGGTGCATGCTATCTGCTACATTTTGAATAAAAGTATATTTTTCTCTGGTGACATTTATCTGTGGAATTCCTTACAAAAGCAAGGGGAAGGTCAAGTCTGTTGAAATCGTGGTTAATGACAAACAATGCAAATAGGGTAGGATGGAGGGGAATTTTGTCTGGTTTTTAAGGCACTAGCAGGAGCTATTGCACAGATGATCTGACTTTACTGGATTTGGTTAGAAGACTCTCTTCTCATTCTTCTACTGTCCTTGGTTTCATCACCCATGCAGAATTTACACTTCATAACAAATATAATATAGATGGCAGACAACTTCTTAGTACTTTACAGAAATAAAGTATTAACCACTAGCAATATGCTTCTACCTTTATTCTAGACAGAAAAACAGTATTTTGAAAAACAAAAGCTGATTTTTTAAAAAGAAAAAGTGCCTTAAAGCAATTCCTTACTCTGGAAGATGTGTATCTATTTGAATCATGTATAAACTTTTTCCATGTAGAAATATTTAATAGCATAAAAAAGGACTAACTGTTCACTTCTTGAATGTTCAGTAAATCAGCTTGTCTTGACTGAAAATATAAGGCATAAAATAATGTTTATCAGTGCTTAGATTAAAGAATATTGGATTATTCTAGTATGTAGAAATGCAGTAAGCTTAACTAATGAGGAGAAAAAAGGGAAAATAAACGTGTTTTCCTGCAAAATTCAGTTTGGATGGACATTTTCCAATAATGATATTTTGTTGGAATGTTTGTGCACTGTCAAATATTTTCCTTTTTACATAGTGTTTATTGATGTATTTTAGCAACCCATTTTATTTTCATCTTTCCTAGTACCTGAACATGTAGGTTGTTATGAATTGTAAGACTTATCTGAATGAGACTGAAATCATAAATAATTTCTGACTTATAGATCAAGTTTAGTGCAAGTAGACATGACAGACTGATTTTGTTAGGTTTTGGGGAGTTTTTTTTTGTTTGTATTTCAGTTTCCAAGACTCCTATTTTTGGTGATGATGGGTTTTATTAATTAAAACCCAACAAACCTATTTTTGTTTCTCAAGTCAGTCAAGATTTCTCTAGGTTCCTACAAAGTTGCAAACAGTTTTTGGATATCCTGTCATCCTGAGCTGTGAGATGTGTTGTAAAAAATTTGTTCAAACATTTGTATTGAACAACTCTTCACTATAAAAAGTTCTAAAGCTATTATTTGATAAGGTTAAGTATGACATAAAATCTTTATTTCCCTTTTGATTACGGTGTTTTGCCTGAGAAATTTCAGCTTTTATGTAGATATGACAGAAGTCTTAAAAATTCCCAAGATTTCTTGATACTTTTTGGGTCTGCAAACTTCAGCACAACACAGAATGGTTCTTTCTACTTATCTCTCCTAATTTCTTTTTTCTGGTGGTCATTTCAGTGGAGACTTACTAGTGTATACCATTAGTGGTCAATAGACCATTCTTGTGTCAAACTTTGCCTCAGAAGACTGACAACCAGAGGGTTAATAGGCATTGCCAGACATTTGTACGTTTGACATTTTTTAAAGCAATGGAAAAGAACTAAGAGAATACTATTTAAATTTTGGCAATAAACATACCTAATGGAGTTTTAAAGGTATTTAAATTATGTCTAAGTAGATGTCTAAACTCATGTAACAAACAAATGACTGCTAATGCTTTAGATAAAAAGACTGCTGGACTGGGTAATGTTCTTTGAAGGGCAAGTGATATGGGTTAATAGAAAATTCTCTATCACATTAGTTAACAGTTTATGTTTTATTTTACATTAAGCGTTTTGAGGGTGTATTGCTTATTTTGTACTTTCTTCATCCACAGATCAAAGCTGCAGAAAACATTATTGTGTAGACTTCACTGCAAGAAACTGCACTGCTGGTTATGTTTCTAGCAGGAAAAAAAATATGTACAGGTCTTTTCAGGACTCTTGTTTCATTAACCGCGACACTAAAAATATTAATAATAATAATAATAATGGTGTGGATGGACTCCTGCAGCTGGAGATTGCATTAACACTTGCTCAGCATAAATGTTTCTGGAAGAAATACAAGACTCATGGTCTTGATTTTGAATTATTTTAGTATTTTGTTTGCATGCCTTCCAGAAGAGAACCAGAAGTAAGAGTTCAGAAAATTGATCATAGATAATTGATTCAGATGGAAAAATGTGAAGCTTTTTTACCAGTTTTATGCATCTATCTGGATAATATACCAGATGTAATTAATTTTATGTAACTTTATCCATCTGGAAATTAGTTCTTACTTCATGTTAGCTATGTACAATATAGAAATTTTAATCAGAGCTAGGTGATACAGTTTTTCTATATAGTCAATAGAAATCTAGCCAACACTCTTGCTTTAGTATGTAATTCATCACACCTTAAAAAAAAAGTATATTTGATTAGAAAACATTTACACTAAACAATTAGCAGGTAGAGATTTCTCTCCAGTGGGTAGAAGTGAAAGCTTAACAACTGCCCAGAAACTTGAAGCCTGAGTTCTGGATGAAGATGAATTTTAACACAAACTATTAACCACAGCAGGGGGAGTCTCTCTCAGAGACAGAATCATTTCACTAGCTCCTTTGTAAGTGCTAATAAAGGCAAAAAAGCAAATTAGCTGGTACACTAGAGAAGAGAATATACTAATTAACACACAGTTTGGCATATACTTGACTAACAGTTCCAGTAGTATACAAACAATTTTGCTTAAATAGGAAAAAAAATTACCACATCATCACTATCACAACAGTTTCAGAGAAGATACTAAAGTAACACTCACCTAGCTGTTCCTTTATTCAGATTTGTTTCGCTCTGTTAGCTTGCCATTTAAAAATATTTAGAGAGTGCATCCTTAACACAGTCCTTAGAAAAGTAGTCATATTTATGTG
Organism: Ifrita kowaldi; assembly: GCA_013398055.1. NCBI lineage: Eukaryota > Metazoa > Chordata > Aves > Passeriformes > Cinclosomatidae > Ifrita > Ifrita kowaldi. The sequence goes on from VZRS01004087.1 coordinate 172,991, forward strand.
GTTTTTTTTTTCCACTGCCATGTAATCTTTGTAACTGTATCTGTAAACATGGCAACTATGGTTGCAAACAGCAGATCAAATATTTCAACCATGATCTATATTTGCTTGCTTCTGCTAAATTTATTGCAGTTTACCAGGAAATTTCTTTGTACACTTTTGCTGCCTCTTACTCTCCTGCTCTTCACACCCCTGTAGCCTGCCAAAAAGGAGGAACAATAAACTGTTTTCTCACAGTCATACGGCCAATCCCCTTGCTGTGCATGATAGTTACACATCTCATTCTTCTTTCCATTACTTTTCTTTACTAGCAAACCCTTGAACAGGTTCTTGTTCACCTTAACTGGTTCCCATACTAGAACACTTACCATGAAAAGGTCACGTTTTTTGTGTTGATATTTATTGTAAAAAAAACCTAAGTAGACTCATACTATTTGCTTGATGATACTTTCCTTCATATTGTATGGCACACGGAGAATGGATGAATGTATGTATAATTGTGTGTTAGAAAGTGACATCATGAATTTAACACTGGCAAAACATAAAAAGAGTAGAAAAGAACAAGCAGCGGAACATGCTTGTCAAAGAGTACAAGTTCTAGTGCAATAATGTGGAGGAATTCAGAACTATTCCAAGGTGAGAGCATGGCTATCTCCAGCAGACCCTGAGCAGTAGGTGTAAGTTGCATTGCAGCAGCGTGAAGTGTGCTGTTGACATCAGGACTTCAGTATAAAGTATTAAGCGAGTTGGCAAATATTGCCAACAAATCATGAGCAAACCAGAAGTGATTTGAAATTGTACCTGCTCATGAGCCCAGGTGGGGGGAGAAATACAATATCTTTTACAGTTTAGTATCACAGAAGGTATGAGTTACCAATGCAAGAGCTCTGCGGGAGTCATGGCCAAAGAAGAAAAAAGACTATGCCTGAAGTTTACATGGACACAGGATTGAAAGCAGATTCTTTTTTAAGAGGTAACAAAATTCATGCTGAAAACCCAAAGGAAGAATAATATCTGATTACATTTGAAAACTGCTAGCTCTGATGTTTGTTGAGAGTACAGCCTACAGCAGTAAGGCAATGTCACAACAAGGGTTTGCCAGTGCTGAATCTCTGTTTTGCTGCCTGCAGTTGGTGTGAGGAACATGCTGAAAAGCAAGCAGTGAACCGAGCTGCTAAAGCTGTCTTTTGCTGGAACGCATAGATCTTTAAGTTATGCATATTTTTTAGTGTGTCAACACACATCAAAATATGGAGTACAGCAGCAGAGTTCAGCCATGTGAATGGTCATTAAACTGGAAAGATGCATGCTCTGTTGTGTCCTTTGGAATGGGAATACTGCTCTGCTGCTTTTATTGTCAGCCCTACTACCTCACATACCCTTGCTGCAGTGAGTCACTTGTGTTCTCTAGTTTCAGATCTGGTAGGTAAAATCTTGCCCTGCTGAAACCAACAGTTTAGCTATTGATTTCTGTGACTTTCTCTAAATTGGTTGTCCAAGGACTTCTGTGTGCTGGGTGGAGCTCTGTGGGCTGACTGCTCGCTGACCTTTTTTCCCAGCAAGGGAAAGCCAGGAATGCTGCCAGCCCCTCTTATATCAGCCTTACTTTTTTTTTTGAATTAAATTTTACATATGGAGCCATTGCACTCCTCTTTCAGGTCTCTGATTTTCTGCTTGGTCAAGATGTGATCGATGAGGTTAAACTTTTGCCATAGGATTAAATCCTCTAAGTGCAATCTGCAGAGACTTGCAATGCACAGACATGCTTGCATTGTGATTACTTGTTATGCAATTTTCTCATCTCTTTTTATTTCACACAGAGAAAATATCAGAGCCTGCTATAAGGAAAAAGCCCTAAAACCTTACTCCAAGGAAAAGGATGTGAAAAACTGAAACCAAATGCTTTAGGAATTCTTCCATTTACTGGCATGACAAGCACACCTCTGAGATGCTGCATTGCCACTTATTTTAAACCTGGGTCAATGAGCATCTTCTTTGGCCAGACACTTGAAAATGCACTGCATACTTCTTCAGCAGAAATTCATGCTGTACCTAAAAGTAAGACTAGACCAGAATAAAAAGAGTGATGGATAAGTTGGAGGGGATTTCCAGACTTACAAGACTGAAGGGGAAATGAGAAAATTCAAAATAGCATTTATGAAATGATGTAAAGACAGTGATGTAAACATGTTTTTTACATCTTTTACAAGGTGCAGGACCGAAAAAAACCAGAACTATATTTTAGCTTTAATGCTTTGGACCAGCAGAGTCAGTCCAGTATAGGATTTTAATTTTCCAGGTTAAGTGGCCTAGAAAAATTAAGCTTTTGCATCAGGAAAAGGAAAGGTCACAGATTATTAGAAGACTGAGAAAGCATGCATGCCTAGATTCACCTGGAAAAGATTGAAAATGCTGTCCCCAATATACAGTTATGCACTCAGTGTATTTAAAAAAAACAAAACAAAACAGGAGAGTTAACCAATATTTTCTTAAAGCAAGAGTTTTAAAAAGTTCTAGAATTTTCTTTTTAGTGTGGATTAATCATTTTAGTACGTTATATTCCATGATGATCATTATTTATTTCCATTGTTTCTACTCAGAAAAGCTAAATGTGTTGGAACAGACTCCTCCTGCTGTGTTTGGCTTCTTTGAATTGTTGGACAGGTCTGAAAAGAAACTGGAAGCGGGCTGCTGTTGCCCATTCAAGATTTCTCCTGAGATGTGAAGAAAGGAAAATCTCAGAAAAGACAAAGTAGTTGCTCTTGCTTCTCCATGCATGTCAGGTTAGTGATTATTTTAGGAGTAGCAAAAGTCTTGTCTGCTGTTGCTTGTCTCCTCTTCCTCACAGTGAGGATCCCCACATATTAAAGGCAGAGTAGCCTCCCCTTAAGGAGTCTGCTGAGTCGCTGACATTGCCCCACGAGGACCAGATGACGCATTACACACAAAAGACTAGGACTGAAAGATTAAAGTAAGACAAGTACAAAGCAATAGGGAAAATTATATTTTAGTGGTTTCAACCCCGGCCACCTCTAAGCTAACTTCATTTAACTTTCACAAAGATAAGATATTTGTGAACTTGAATAGTGCATGCGCATTTAAAATCAGGAGACATATCAAGTTGATCTGCACTAAATGATATCTAAGAAAGAAACAAAATATAAATTGAAATGGATCTGTGCCACACTCGTGGCAAACATTATGAATGTCCTTTCAAAAACGTCTTTCCAGATTTTAAAACAATGATATCAAACTATGGGAAAAAATGGCATTAAAAATGGATGAGCAACAAAAAATGAAACTTGAATCCACTCCCCAGATATCTCATCTACTTACTAGCACATCTGGTTTTCCTTAGGTAAGACAAAAAGATTCTCACCACATCCCTTTCCTGTCATTTTAATAATGAAAAAAATCCTTTTAAAGAAGATATTCATTTGAATGTATTTGTTTTGTCAACCTAACAACCAGTCTTCAAAAAGTTGAACAAGCATGCTTTTCCTGAAAGAATATACAGCTCAGCTTCTTCAAGGAAAAACCCTAAAATCACAGTGCTTTCAATATAATAGGGCATGGCTTAATACTCCAGTTGAATTCAATGACCAAATATCCAGTAAGCAGTGATTGTGTAAGATCTGATTTGGACCCAAGATATGGTGGATTTCCAATCTTCAGTTTAAGCATTTAGCAAATGTGTGATTATTTCCTTAGTGTTGGGTCTATTAGTCAGTAAACCATATTTAATACTGCCTTAATACTTAAATTTTTTAAGAATCTGGTGGTTTTATTTTTGCTTTTCAAATAGTTAAATGCATGTGAAAAAGACTCCATCTATTGTAAAGACTATTTCTAAGAAGACAATAATCTGGCAAAAATAAAATATGTTCATCTATCACGGACAATGAAACAAATTTTCAAATTGTCATTGTGTCTGGGAAAAGTTTTATACAGAGGTATAGCAAGAATTTAAATATTGAGAAAAATCTGAGCTTGTCTGCAGCTTTCCCTTCTTTGTATTTCTATCATAATTTTTACAGAAGTGCTTGTCTATTTGGAGCATGCCAAGAGGTGAGTTCTCTTCTGTATCACGTGAAGAGGAAGTTTGCAGCTTTTAAATGTAATTTTTAAGAAAATATTTGATGGGAGTGACAAATTATCTCCCTTGGAGGAAATATAAAAGCCCTTTTCTTGTTTGAACTTCCAGCACTCTGGTTTTTTTTCACAAACTACTAATTAAACCTTCAGAGCTCTAGAAAGATAGAGTTTCCCTTCAATGTTGCCTTAGAGTTGTATTTTAGTAAGTCACTGCCTAAGAAACCGTGCAATACAAGCTTATTCTTAATATGCTACATCAAGTGATGATATCCCACTCTGATGTTAATTTCAAACTTAGTTAACACCTGAAAGGGGTAAAAAAATATCCAATCCCTTCCTCATTCTGGATCACCTTTTTTTTAATTACTTGAGCCAGAGATTCTCCCTCAAAATTTTTGCTTCAAATCAAATGAACACTCAAAAATAAAAGACTGTATTCTTTTTGCCATTGTTTATCAGACAGATGGAAAATGTGTCTCCTCAGTGGCATGCCACCTCAGTTACTGGACCACACAGGGCTTTTCAAGGCTTGAGCTGTCTTCTTACCAGTGCTCTATAAAATTAAATATAATGTCTCTTTTCATAATCAGCACTTACTCAAATATATATGCCAGTCTGGTAAGAAGTGAATAAAGCTGATGCAAAACCTATTTCAAGTGGGTACATCCAATACAAAATGTCACATTTTACTGGTTGACAAACATTATCACTTCATTTCACAGTACAGTAAACAACTCATAAGTCACTGGCTAATTTGATTGACAGTGGCCTTGGGCATTCTTTAGAAACCATTTAGTATACTGCACTGAGTCAGACTTTCAGGGTAATTGACCTCAACAATATGAAAAAAGAGTCCTATAGTCTGCTTAAAATGAAGGGAAAGGGGGAAATCAAAAATGTGAGAACAATAAATTAAAGAAATTTCTCATTTGAGTAAGTAACAGCTTTAATAGCTTTCTTTAAGAATTCAGTGCACTCAATTGAACATCTGCTTTCCAGCTGTGTATATTGATATATTACCAGGGTTTTATCCTCTTCTGCTTTAAATATATCCTTAAGTTTTTCAGAGCTCCACTACCTGACTTTCTGACAATGCCTTGATTGTGAAAGATATAAAAATGTCAAAAATTCTGTAGGCCATTTTATGCCCAGGATATTATTTTTCAATTGAATCCAAAGACAGATGTCTATGAACAATTAAACCATTCTCCAATCACACCTTGTTCCAGCTGGGATCATAGAATTAAAAGGAAATAAGCCATCATGATTCACTTATTGCCAGAGTACCTAGTGTTTCCTGTACTGCTGATAGATTCTTATTAAACAATTCTGTCGATGGAAAATGAATATTGTCCGCTGCTTGAACTTCTAAAGTTAGTTCTTTGATATTAAATTTGATTTTCTTCTCTTATAATAATTCATATACTTAGTGACTGACTTCAGAAATTCCCATTAGATGGAGATTATGTTATCTAAAGCTTGCTAAATCCCACATCAGGTCTCAGGGAGTTTAGATGTAAAGTAGAACACTGAAAAGATCTGTAGTGAAAAGAGGAACTTGCTAATAAAAAAAAAAGGTAGCCTGGTAACTCTTCTATTAAAGGAGATGTGGAAAATGTTTACTTCTTTCCTCCTACCTTAACATGAAGTTAGCTTTTTCAACTCCCTTTGCCACTGTTTCTTGCTTGGTAGCCACAAAGCTCAGACTTAGTAAGTCTAAAGCAAGGGGGCACATAATATGTGCCTATGAACCAAAATATCATCAGTATGTTTATATTTTAGTGTTCCAGAACAGCTATACTCCCATTCATGTGGGGAATATTTAATTTCTAGACTGTTCCCAGAAAGGTTGCTAATAAAATATTTCTGCACTTTGTAGATAGACGGTTTGTGATCTTAGGTTATATATTTTGAAAGAAATATACTCTCACCATTTCCCCTGGACATAATAGAGTATACACAAGCAGCCTTTGTTTCAAAAAGATGTTATAAAATTGAAGGGGAAGGCTACTGATTGATATGTTTAATTTTAATAAATGGTACCAAAGAAACATGATTGCATCTTTCAGAAACACTAGCAATTAAAAGGATGCGTTAAAGTGTGTACGTAAATATCTCAGTCTTGGTAAGTTTTTGCAAAAGATTGACACATATTAAACTTCTGACTATGCAAATTACAATCAAGCGAGAAGTTATTTCCTTTAAAATGTTGAGATTCTCAATATATCAGAGGAGACAATTGAAAGATAAATCCAAAAGACAGAGAGCTGATGCAAATGTGTTTCTTTGTACCATTGCAAATCTGTACTAGGTCCACTGGTCTATATTACACACTTCTTGCCTATATTTATGCACACTTAACCTGAAAAAAAAATACAAGTTCAGCTCCTGCTCACAGGCCCCAGCCAAGCAAGTCCTTTAAGCATGTTCTTAAGTTGAGCAGAGGAATAATGACGTTGACATCAAGAAAACTCCACATATGTTTAAGTGATTTAAATGCTCACAGGTTCAGGGTAGTTTTATTTAGGATCTATTCTCTTGTAGCAGTGAGCACTAACATGACTTTCACTTTCCTTCCCATCGACCTACTGCTTATAACAGAAAAGCGATTTGTAGAGCCAGGAAACTCTTTGCATAGGTGTAAGTTCATGCAACAACAGTTATCCCTTGTGTCCAACCCATCCCACTCTGTCTGTGACCCCATGCTCCCACTCCCTCCCTTCCCCTGACTTCTTACTGTATTTTATCCAACAATGCTGGGACACACAGGCTCAGATATGTTTAAAAATCAAGAATAATGTAAATGTTATTTGAACAAACGTATGAGACAAAAGTTGTTCAACACTTGTCTTGCAGAAAGAAGTACTGAAGTAGCACTTCCAGGGAAATTAGATTTGGAAGAGTTAACAAAATTTTCTAATTTTTTTACCTGTTAAATATTCAAGTTTATGAAAAGAAAAATCCTGTTTTCCTTTGTAGGTACACAGGTTGTAATTTTTTTTTCACTGTTGAATTAAGGATAGGATTTAAAATGAAAAAGACATTGGAACAAAACTTTTAAGTTCTCCCTGTTCACTTCATCTCCAGTCGGATCCAGCTAGGATTTTAGTATTCACAGTGCTGCTTTTTAAAAGCCAGTCAAACTCAAATGAAGGGTCATTATAATGATATTGAATGCTTCCATCCAGAGGTCCTTGCATTTATCATGGAGTGTGTGTGGAGTCATGGGGAACAGAAATACAGAAAATTAAAACAGAGTATCAATATTCACACAACATATAAATGGCAGAAAAAAGAATTTCAGAATTCCTGATATTTTAAAACACGTACTAAACTTCAGACACTGCTTCAGCTCAAGCAGTTCAGCTGAATTTAAGGCTTCAGAGATTATACCGGGATTTTCAGTTGATTTGAAAGCTGTTCTCTCTAGATATGAAACACCTGAAAATGTCTGCTAAATGTGGAATAAATCTTGCTGACTGATGAAGGAAAGAATATTTTCTTAAGCAATTGCTTATTCTTTCATCCAGATCTGTTATGTGTGGTGAAAAGATACATGATATTTGTTGCTTTCTCTTCAATCCTCTGAATTGCCTTTCAGGCTTTTTTTTCGCCTCCTCATTTATCTTGAAAAATAAATTCAGAGATATGGTTGAAAATCAAGTCCATTATGACACTTTCATATGCTAGTAATTTGTGCCCAGTAATGGATCTTCTTGTTCCAAAGATATAAAAATTGAATTATTTGTATTTCACAAAGCGTACTGTGAGACTCAGGGGTGGAGCATGCACACTTCAGACATAAGTTGCCCTAAACTTCCTCTGCAGAGTTTTTTCAGTTGAGTAAGAGAAATTTCCCCATAAGTTTACTGAGAACTTGGGTATACTCACTCTCTCTTAAGTGTCTGCACATATTGCAATGTTATCATGGTGGACTTAAAAATCTCTCCTAAAATGCCAATACAAAGCAGATGCTTTGTCTTATTTTAAATATTCTACTTTCTAAAAATGTATGTATTGAACTATTAGCATTTAAAGTAATTTGTCCTCCCTCAACATTAAAAGGCTCTAAATTTTCAAAATTAGCATCACTGAATTATATTGTTTGTAAGATCTGTCAAGAAATCATAGTTGATATTGATTTGGATTACTGATAAAATGAAATTACATGAAAAAAACATAGATTTACATTTATCTGACTGAAAAGAGAGGGTCTGACAGATTTTTTCTAGTTTAACATCTGAAATTGGAATGGTGACATCCTAATTGGCATTCAAAGGAATACCAAGGTAGAAAAGTGTTGCTGCAGGAGTGAATGCTAACAGTGTGAAAGATTTACACTTACATCTGGGAAAGTCACGGCACATTGGATGAGCTCCAGCAGGTAAGAAACCACTGTGTGGGAAAGGCAAATAATTGTATGTCACAGGATCAAAGGAGTTCTTGAAATGTTAGAGGAAATTACTACATGAGTTTAGAAGAAAGGTTTTTTCCCTCGTGGAAGGCTTGCACTGGCTGTCATATGCGACCAGTGAAAGAGAAGACTGCATGTCCTAAAAATGTCGGGAGGCTATTGCCGAAGTGATTAGGGAAGCAGGTTGCAGCACAGAGATCACACTGCACTTTGGCATGTGAAGGAGACTTACAACATGAGGTTTCAAACCAAAGAAAACTCCCACAAGAGCTGAGGGCTAAAGAAAGATTCATTCTTTTTGTGAAGTTGTAGGATAGGGCTTTTTTGAGCAAGTGGTTCGAGGTTTGCACCTAAGCATCAAAGCTGATTTTTGTAAGGGGTATAGGAAGATGTAGTTTACTGTCTTGCTGAATTTTTGCAAATAAAATTTGATTTGGTTGAGATACCTCTGTTTCATGATCCACTGCTTCAATAGTCATACTCTGCAGAGAGTTTTAAAAAAAATTAAACAAATGTTTCAAATGAAACTAATTTTTTTATACCCTGAGATAGTCCAGATGTTGATTAAACTGCCTTCAACATGCCAACAGGTGCTAAATTTAAGGTCTACGGCAAAAGCCAAATGAAAAACTCTTCCTGCCTCCAAATGTAGGAGCTTGCCAGGATATTTATCAAGGTAGCAAAAGTCAGGCAAGCAGGAACTTAAATAAAAATCAAATAACAAGTTCAGGATTTGGAGTTTTGAAATTCCTTAAGATTAGTCTCTCTTGGTTTCCCTTGAAATTAATGATGGCAACAGAATTGATTTAGATGAGAATGTAGTGAGCTTAGCCAAGAGCAAATCTTCAAATCCTGCTCTATGAACACCTAATCCTGAGAGATTAAGTTACAAAAAGCATTTGTAGTATTCTTTTTTCTTCCCATGGAGCTACACCCTAACAAAACAAACAACCATTTTGCAAGGATGAACTTGTGAAAGAAAAAATAGTCTCATTTTCTGTTGTGCAAATTGGCCACATACTTAAAGCAGTTTTTTAGATGATGATTTTATGTGTTTCTACACAGCTAGTATGGAGTCTGCACATGCTCACTGCAACAGAAGATGCTAATTGTGTATTTTAATGAACTCCTGTTGTTTTTAGAGGAATGGCAGATAACTCTAAGCAAAATATCCTCTCTGTGAACTCATTTATTGGATTCAAAATATGAAGATTAATAACTACCCAGCTAATATACCTCTAAAGAATTTATTTAATGATCTCAAATGTCAATCACTTAGTGAGCTTATGTAATTAAAAATACTTTTGAAAACTAATGTTGACCCATGCCTCCACTTATCACAGTGTGTAGGATATTCAGATGAGAAACCTGGAAGAGGTCTCAGAGTTGTTTGAGAGTTGACTAACCTGCGACAACATGTGCCAGGTTCTGACCCTCACCCGCAGGACCAAAGGGTGGTGACCACTTTCTTTTATCTGTTGATATAGATTACATTTTCTTCCAGGACTTTACAGACCTTAATGAATTTCCAGAGGATGTTTTTTCACAAAGTGAATCTATGACTCCTCTCCTAATGTCTGTTATGGTTTGAGGATGAGAAAACTGAACAATACAGTTGCTCCTGCTTTGTGTCCCAATGCTACACACTGCTACACTGGTCTTGTATGGTATTTGTTGTCTTTAGCCAACCTTTTTTTTTTTTTTTTAAATAGGCATTCCTGATTAAGAAGACAAAACACTCTAAATGCAGGAACAAAATAAAGTTTTTCTCAAGTCACACCTTTCTCCTTTATCTCAAATAAGGTTTCTAAACTCCAAAGCAGCATCGTCTTTTGGACAATGGCATCATGTTTAGAGTTACTACTTCGTCTGTCGTGTGATATTAGTCTTTACACCTTTTAAAAACTTTTTTTCAATTTCAATTTCTGACTTCAATTTTCTGTCTCTTTTTGTAATATGCAGGTTCACGGCTAAAGAAAAGAAGACTTTGGCTGAAGAAAAGCTCATGGAAAGAGGTTGATGCTGAAACCTTACAGAATAACCCTAGCACAAAAGAAGAGAATTTAGTATACTAAATGATAACAAAATAAATCTATCTTCTTCCTCTCCTTCAAGAATTAAGTGTTTATTAGATAGTACTTATTCATCAAGCTTTTTAGTTAAACAAAGTAGGTACATTCTAGTTACGTCACATTGAAAAAGAATGTTGTTGCTGTTCATAAATTTCTGACAAATTGTAAGGCATGTTCATTAACTGTGGAGGTTTCAGTAGTTCAAAGAACATACTTCTTCTCTAACTGGAAATGAGAAGTGAATATTTTGTCTATATCACTTTATTGTTTCCCTAGTTTTCATTATATGTGCTTTAGCCTGATGAAAATTATCTGAAACAGGATTTTCGTTAAGCTCTGTTTCCTTAGCAGTCGATACAGAAAACGGGACTGAGGGGAGGAAACCAAGGTAAAAAAGGGATTTTAACATGGATAAATTCACTCTCCACTGTTCATGTAACTAAGGAAATAGGAGAAAAGGGATTAAAAATGGGAAACAGAAAGAAATAAAGTGCTAAGCAACATTGAAAGTAGAGGTATGCATTTTGTTATATATGAAAGGAAGAAGTGTAAAAGAAGCAGTAGAAATGGTGAGGAAGGTATAGTCTAGTCTTAAGTCTGGGCTTCCTGTCAGAAAGTTGTAGTGCTTGCAGTATTATTGGGGAAAAAAATAGCTTTTCTATACAATTACTCCTGAGAAGTTAATGAAGAATTGGAGGGGAAAAACTTTTCAATCTCCCTTATTTCCATTCCCTGAAGTTTTAAAATAGGAAGTTCCAACACTTGTGTCCTGTGATTTTTCAAAGTAAACACAATTCAATATACCAGAAATCACAGTAGAAAACACATTCTCTCCAAGTTTTCAGCTATTTACAGAGTCAACAGATTTTGATAATGCATAGAAACGTCCTTTATCATTTTAATAACTTAGATGTCAAAATGGCTCATCTGCTTCGCTTGTAAAGTCTCCTTTTCCTTGGCAAACCTTTTCAACGCAACTACAGTATAGACAAATAAAGGAGAATGAATACAGAGGGGTTAACTTGGAGCAAGTGAATGTATTTTGTTTTGAGACTCACAGTGCAAAATTACAAATAGTTTTCATTTCTATCCCAATCAGAGCATAATCCTAGAAAAACTAGGACTAGATTTCTCATGCTTGTTTATTTTTATCCCCCAATTTACAGGGTGCTCTTTGATATATACCAACCACAGAAGCCCTTCTTTATGTTGGTGCTTTCACGTCTCTGTTCAAGAGAGGTTTTGAAACCTATAAGCAGGAGTAATTTTTTTATGATAAAGTAGTTACATAATATTAAAGTAGTTACATAATATTATCAGTTTAGGCTCTAAATTTGATCGCTGAATGCCCTACATAATATATTTTAGATCCAATGAGACATGCCACTTTAAATCTTTTTATGCTTTAAAAATAGAGGAGAACCATCTACAATTTTGCCCTTTACCCTAGTTCCCTGCTAAAGTCACAGAGTAAATTAAGTGTGCTTTCTTGATCTTTTTCTTTACAAAGTGCCAAAAAAGTGTTTAAAACTTTTTGAACTCTTGTGAATGCCTCTAGAACCTTCACCCTATTCACTTCAAATATGGTAAAAAAGGGGTTTAACAGTATTAGCTGTGACCTGCTAACTTTGAGGTCAACATTGCTTTACTCGCAAACAAAATTCCAAAATAAAATGCAGTTAAGAATATATGTTCCTGTGCAAAGTATTCTGATCTGGTCCTTTTGTGTAATGTTCTATACCCATGCTTCATGTATACTTTATAAAACAGCTGTGGCAACACATGAAATGTATCTGATATTTTTAGATCTACCTATCTCTTGCTCTATGTAAACACCTTTCTGCCTCTTCTGAGATAGTAATTTTCATATTTGACATGCACTGTAGCACCTCCTGCTTTGGGATATAATATGCTATATCTCCTGTAAACCTCGTCCCTGTTATTAAAGCCTAAAACATCTTCCAGCCATTGTTTTGCTAAGTGTTCTCTGCCTCTGGAGTCTTGATGACATAATTCAGATCTGCGTTCAAAATCCTCACCTTAGGCCAATTACATTCTAATTGCGTGACTTTATGATTTCTTGGGAAAGGAGAAGTAAAGCATTTCGTATTACATTTTTTAATAGTTTGAGGGGGAGGTGACATGCAGAAGATATAAGCATTACACGCTAGAATTGTGTGGACATTTTCTTTAAATAAATGTGACAGCGCAAAATCAATGTGTACTATGCATAATGGATACTCAGTGAATGACTATTAAGGTTTTTAAAAGTGCTTTATTAATATAAATATTTTATTACCTTTTGTCAGGCTGCAGGTTTGGGAAACTGTTACTGAAATGAAAATATTTTTTGTGATTATTTTTTGTTTGATTTTCACTTTAATTTACAGTGCTTTTATAAAAGACAAGGTTTTAAAGTAACCTTGTGATCAGCACGGAAATACTGAGAAGACATTTCATAAAAGTAGATGTGTGGGAGGCAGAGAAAAATCCCTAATCCTGGAAGAAAAAACAAACAGATTTAAACTGCGAATAAAGTGACAACTGCTCACAATAAAGGTTATAAGTGTAATAAATCTTCAGAGCAATTTTCTTAAAAGCATGGTAGAGTGTTCATCCTCTCAAGTTTTTATATTGTTTCTAAGGGTCCTTCTAATTGCCTTCAGTTTACAGTTGGAACAAACTGTAATAGAGCTGTGCTGACTTTGCAAATGGTGATAGAAATATGTTTCATGCCCTCAAACATTTTCTCTGATTATTAACAATCCCTACCCTTGCTGTGAACCCACCACACACGTAATAAGACAGAGAAACAATAGAAATAGAAAAACAATCAAGCATTTTTATACATCATGCTATGATTATAATTTCCACTCTTTATATGTGTTAGAACACTAAACAAGACCCTTTGTATTTTATAATTTTAAGTGTATGGATAGAAACACAGTTCTTTTGTTGTTATCTTTAAAGCTGTCCAAAATGATAAAGTGTATATATACATATTTTTTTAAATCACATATTAAATTTCCCAGTTGCTAAGATTTATCAGCTTAAAAAAAAATTCAGAAACTGTGAAAGGACATCTCTACATTGCCTTTGAAAATGTTCCATGTTAGCTGAATTCCTGGATTATGAAAGAAAAATGTTCATCTTATCATTATTATGAAGGCAAAAATCAATATCTTCATTTCAGAATGCATAACTCAAAAAGTTACTTTAATTAATGCTCTTAGGAGAGCTGGGAAAACTAATATCTAGTCTATTTAGTTAAGATATAAAAAATACTCCTAAGAAAACGCTTTTAGTAAAAATTCCCAAAAGGTGGACTGTGATAAGCACTGCTCTGCCTGTCCTCACTGCACAATTTCCTAGAGATCTTTAAGAAGAGATTTCTATATTAAGTGTGAAAATTAGAAAATTAAGCCCTTTTCAGTGAGTTTTTTGAGCAAGCACACAGCACCATGTAGAAACAGTAAAGACTAACATAAAGAATATAAACTGAATTTCAATTTGAATTCTGCATATGCTAAATGAGAGCCAAATAACCAGGTGTGTATATTTATATGTGCGTACATATATATGTCATATTTCAAACCTAAAGTGTTATGACAGGAATACTTTTATGTAAATTTGTGGGTTTTTTTAAAAGGCAAAAATCTTCATCCATAAGGAAAACAAAATCAACTAACACGCCACCATCACCACTATCAATTGTATATCTTCACTGCAGTATACATCCAGCTTAGGTCACCTAACCTCTTACTGACCTTAGAAAGAAACTTTTCTTTATTTTAAAATGTTACAGAAATTATATAAATATATAGGCTTGCTAAAATCTCCATAGTAATATTCTTCCTCCCATCTCAGAGAATATACCAAGCATATTCCTCATAACTTCCTGAATTTCAGTGAATATATGCCCAGAGTCAAAGTGACCTAAACGCTTTCCACTTCTAAGAACAATTCATGGACCATCTGAAGAGCTAATCAAACTGAAAGCAATAACTTCTAGGCAAATTCCTACCCCCTTAGGCTGCTTTGTTTCTCATGTCAGAAAAACCATGCTTTTGTTTTCTCTTTCTAGTCGGGCTTTTTTCCTAGGGTAGAAAAATGAGGAAGAGTACTTTGAGCAATACAGAAATAGGCTAAATGCTATAAATCTTATTAACAAAATTAAATTGCAAAATTAAATACAACTTAGGTGTTCTACGAACCTTCCAATCTTTCCAGTTCTAGAAAATTAATGCACCATGAAATAAACTTTTAACATACTCCTTACTTTTTATTCCTTCACTCCAGAAAATAATTCTATATTTTATATCAAAGACAGAAAGACAACTCAGAAAAGCCCCCTTTAGGACTCTAGTTGCTGGAAACAAAACTGAATGTTGACACTGAGAGGTTTAAAAAATAATTTTTCGTGGCAGGACTTTGGTACATCCAACTTGGTTTTGTTTCAGTATTAAGAATTATATTTGTATTTGGTCTTTCAAATACATATAAACTTGTTTATAATTTTATCATTTGTTATGTATCTCTTTTAAAATTCAAGTTTGCACACAATTTTTAAAAATCCTATAATATTTTACATTAGTTTAAAGAGAATGGTGGAATGGCCTCAATACATTTATGAAGATCCAAACGTGGCAATCCATGATTTACAGATTATAAAACAGTCCTGGATGATAACATGTTTGAGCTATGGAAGAAATTTCTTCAGAAAGTTATAAAGCCCCACTTCTCAGAATGGTTAAGAGGGGAAGGGACTTCTTGAGGTCATCTAGACTAAGCTTCCTGTTCAAGCAGGGTCACCTACACTGGTTACCTGCATATCCTGTTTAGAAAACCTTTTTCCGTGTTTGATTACACTCATAGTAGAAAAGTTTTTTCTTATGTACAGATGGAATTTCCTGGGCTTTGATTTGTATGCATCACCACTTGTTCTGCCAGTGGGCGCAATCACTTACTTTTATCAGAACTTTATAGGTATTGAACAGATCCTCCCGAGACATTTTTTTTCCACGCTGAATCATTCCCACTTTCATTGCCTTTCCTCCACAAAAGATTCTCTAATCCCTTTATCACCTTTGTGGCCCATTGCTCAAATCTTTCCTCTACATTTCTGCCTCTCTTGTACTCAGAAGCTAAGAACAGGACCCTGTTCTACAAGTGTGTCTCACAAGGGTTGAGTAGAGGGGAAAGATCACCCTGTTGAACTGCTGGCAATGCTCTTTCTAATGTAATCTAGAATTGTGTTGTCCTTCTTTGCCATAAGGGTGCTTGTTTCCTCATATTTTACTCTTGTGATTCTGGACATGAGCCAGCAATGTGCACGCAAAGCCCAGAAAGCCAATCATACCCTGGGCTGAAACAAAAAAGGTGCCACCAGAACTCCTTAAGAACTTCTCATAAAAAATTACAATGATTATGGAATAGGGACATAAGACTAGAATCACTGAGAAATTATCAGTGGTATGATAGGAGTCAGAAGGAAGGAAGGAAGAAGAGGCAAAACTGAAATTTTAGAAACTTCCAGTTTATGTGATGAATATAGGTGAGTTACTGGTGGAATCTGGGGAACGGATAGTGTTTCAAAAGAGATGCTAAAATGTCCAGACTTCGATTTGGAATGGGAGAATATGTATGTGCTGAGAAAACCCAGCCAAGATAACAATGATGATAAGTAATGGCAAGGGCCCGAATTAGATCCTTTACACCATAGGTCTGTGACTGGACTAGAGATGACTCTAGCACAGATTTGCTGAATGATGTTACCCATGCAGCAGGACTGGAGAATGGAGTGAATGATATTCAAATCAGGCCAATCACTCAAATTAGTGTGTTCATGATTTCTAAAGGAGGTCTTTATGACAATGAGATATGACAAAGCTCTGGAGCTGTAATGACACAGGATGAAGAAAATCCAGTGTTTAAGCTCCTCAGATTCTCATTGTTATATGGTGTGATCATTTAGGATTAGGATCATGTCTTTGGCTGTCTGGAGACTTTTAAAAAAATGTTCTTTATGCTTTGTTTGCACCTCCTTATTCATTAGACATTATTTCTTTTAAAGACATATTTAAAGCAGTGGGGAGAGGGATGTTTGGTTTGCAATGAGTTTTGAACATCGTGTGTCCTAAAGTGTACTTTCTGCATGCCAACAAGACACTTGTACATACCACAAAGGCAAATGAAATCAGTATAACTATGAAGGATGTGATGAAAATTTGTATTCTAACTCCTTATTCATCCTTCAAGTGCACATGTGCTTCTATTACAAAAATGGATGCTTCTCTCTCAGTTTTTTGCTATTTTAGAAATAGTATGGATCACATATTCATTATATACATTCATTATATACATAGGTAAATAAACAAAGATACTCTACCAAGTATTAGAAAGACTCAGAACTAATTTCTTAAAATGTTTGTATACTATAGTTTACTGCTGGAGGCTAAGTTTTTCTAAGAAAATCAAAGGAGCAATTCAGCTGCCTAAATACCGGCATCTCCAGCCATCTTAAACTCTGGAAGATATCTAAGTCACAAGCATAAAGTGCTTTAACTTTTATTGTGAATAAACCCAAACTATTTCCAAAACAATATTCAGTCTTGAGAGAAATAAACCACTACAAAGATTTACGAAACATGTATTTGCTGTTGGACAGGTTTGCCTATTGATCTGGTCGATAAGTGAAAATAGTTGATCTAATGTTAGATGAATTATTCTGTGACAGAAAATTTCTGATGTAGGCAGTGTTGAGTAGAAAACCAAGAATGTGCTGATATATCAAGGTCTCTAACAATATTACACATGCTGAGTGGATAATCAGAACAGAGTAATACAGTAAGCATCATTAAAAACTCAATATTGAATACTCCATGGATCAGCAGGGTCTGCTATTGTCCACTGCCTCAAAAGGGACGTGCTGCAGTGACATTTTAAAGCAAGATTTATTGAGGTTTTAATAGAACTCACTGTACCTGAACATTTTCAAATTCAGTTTTTGCATAGCTTCAAAGGAATAGTTATTCTTTCAGTGGTTTTTAGTACCAATCCTTCCTGCCTTCCTGAAATCTGTAATCTAAGTGAGATTGATTTTATTTTTAACTGACATTTAAAAGTGGCAAAGCTTCTTCTACAAATTGCTTATCACTTAAAATAGACTGTTGATACTCTTTCATCAAGAGATAATGTAGGATATAATTAGTCTTTTTCAAAATTTTATGCCATTAAATACAAAAATTATACACATTAGCCATGGCTCTTAAAAAAATATGATACATCAATGCATGCAAATCACTGTGTCTTTATAAATATTTTCTTAGGAAGCAGAACATCCTATTAAATCCAGAACCAACCAGAAAGCACTGATCTACTTTCACAGGGTCAGTCTTTCAGTCATCCCAAATATTCGGGTGAAATCAGAAAGAATGAAATATCAAAAATAGTAAGAATGTTAAAAAAAACCTTGACTTTTTTAAATGAAACTATTCTAAAATATTTGAACTTAGATCAAAATTAATTTACTGTAAAATTGTGTGAGAATGAGTGAAAAACACTATACTTATTTTCCAAAAAAAAAGGACAAGATAGTTTATATTGTTGTGGTTTAAAAACTGTATTTCAGTTTGAATTCAGACTTCTAATATATGATAGAACCTTCTTTATATTGAAGTTGTGCAGATATAATCAGTTTAAAAATGGGAAAACGATTTTGCAAAATATTTCATTATTTTTACATGTGGAAGACATTAGAGATTTGAGCAAGATATTCATCATAAATTTAACTGTGAAGGAACAACATCCATAACTCATTCAGTATTTAGTCATGATTTGTTTCTTGTCCTCTGCCTTTGTGGGAATCAAGGGTTTCATTCAAACAATTGGCTGCATCATAATTTCACAAGTTTATTGTGGAAAATTATGTATTGAAATGCAGGTGAAAATGTCTTTATACTATTTTGGGCCGCATTTCTTCCATCTGTATACTCATTTTGTATAAAGACATACGTATATAGCTGTATATGTGTGTCCATGTGTATGCATGTATCCAGTGTTCTCTGAAGTACAAGCACTGCTATCTGTCTAAGACCACCTTTCACAGCTGACACCTTCTCATAAAAGAGAAATGCACTGTAAAGTGAGCTGGTCCTAAAATGACAGCTAAAAAGAACCACAAATAGGGCCTTCAGCTTGCACATTTTAAGATTCTGACAGCATGACCTCTATTGCTGTCACTTCATAACTTTCACACAATAGTTGTCACAAAAATAGCAGAAAGATATTGTCATGATAATCTCTAGGTCTTGGTCCTGTAATCAGATCTATTCCCTTGCAAAGTCCCAGAGATGGCTTTTTAGGGCTTGGGAACTTTTCATTTATTTTGAGCAATTTAAAACTCAATCGACTAGACCGAGTTATGGGTCCTGCACACTGCCAGTGCAGGGGGAAGGAATCCACTAAAGTTTAATTCTCTTTGCCAGTTTTAGAACATGGTGAATGCTGCTGTAAAGACTAGTTTAGGTACATAGAACTGATGGTAGTTGTGAATATCCCACTTTCCAAAGTTATGTTGCATAAATCCTGCCATAAAAGGGTGCCTGAGGTATATGACAGACTGAACACTGATGATTGAATTTGTAACTAAATTCAATTCTCCTTTGTTCATCTGACTAGATTACTATTTCAGGTACAAGGTGAGAACTTTGAATCGGAAGTAAAAAGTATATTTTTCACAAGATCTGCTATTGCAGAAACAAGAAAGGAAATAGATGAAAGTTTTTAAAATACAAAAATTTTTGGAGGTAAAACGTTTTGAACTGAATATTTTGCATTTTGATTAGCCAGTTATTTTAATTTCATAAATTAATAGTAATTAAGCAGAAAACACATTAACAATAAAAAAATCCACAAAAATCTGAAAGTAATACCTTTGCAATTAAAGATTATTGTAAAAATTACTTTAAAAAAAAAAATCCCAAATTCTTGGAGCTACCAGGATTGTAATCAGAATAAAATAATCCTGAACTTTTAGGTTTTAATCATGCTTCTGATTTGCATTCATAAGGTATACTGTACCTCACTATTTCCTGTACTTACACAAATATTTCTGGAACGACATTCCTTTACTCTCTGTAGTAAGATACATCAACATCCTCTTATTTTCATTGTGTTGGTTGCAGGAGTCGTCCCAGGATGTGTCCCAGGAGGAACCCTGAGGAAGGCTGGAAGCTTTGTGATGCATTAGTGAATTTGTCTCATGTCCCAGTTTCAAAGTAAGTAAGTTCTAGCTGAAGCCAAAGTTTTTATTTTCAAATCTGCAAATGTGCAGAATGGCAAAAAAAAAAAAGGAAGAAAAAGCCATTCACATGACGAAGAATCTTGTGGAGAACAGATTGTGCAAGACCATTTATAAGAAATCCAGCCAAATCTATGTTATGGACTTCCCTAGAAGGTTGTACAGTAAGTAGTGTTGTGTAATGCTACCTGAGAAATCTGTAATTATATTTTTTAATTATTCATAATGGCAGCTGTCAGGATTGTACGTTCAATATGTTAAATAAGTAAGGGTAACATCACTCCATCTTATGCAGTGAGATACCTCTTGTACGTGCCAGCATATGATTCAGAAGACTCCGAATAAGAAAGTCCCTGAGGACTTTTCACATTTGATCTCATGTCACTCAAGGGCCTTACTCTTTTTCACTGCTTCCAACAGCTATGGAAGAAAGAAAAGAAAATTTTGCTAGTTCCAAGAATAAAGGTGATCTAAAAAGTCAATATAGCATTTAACTTAGCTAAAGCATCTATCTATCTATCTATCTATCTATCTATCTAAAGCACCTATATATGTATGTATATCTGCTTCAGCTGCTGGCATGATATTAACTGATTCCTTCCAGAAAATGACAGTGTGTTTTGTCTTCTTGGTATTTAAGAAACACACCCTCAGATGAACCTGAAATGTTGAGGGTGGGTTTAAATAACAGTCTTTTTGGAAAACACTTTTCAGCATGCCAACAATACAGAGCTTTTTCAAACTTAGTAAATCTTTAGTTTTCTATGGGCATGGGACCTGATCCTACTGAATTCAGTAGAACTGACTTTAGTAAGAGCAGCAGGATAAATTCAGGAGAGCCACTTGATATGCATTTTCATATTGGGCCCTTTTGAAATCACCAGTATTCATCTGCATTAAAAATGCCATTGACAGGATTCATTGCATAGTTTTCAAGTGGTGTTTTCAATCTCTCAACAAGCATACTGTTTAAGGAATAGCTCTCCCTAGTATTCCCCTGCACCTTGAGCACCACTTATGTATTTAAGTGTGATTCAGTTTAGAATGGCATACCTGCAGGTCAAAGAACAGACTGAAGGAGTTATATCAGACATAAATCAGAATGAAATACATGGCTCCATAGAAGGCTCAACTGGATAAAACAAACCATGTATCCACTTGTGCACAGCATGTCTCTCCCAGATGAGCAGAGTTGAGAAAACAGGTTTCATAGACAGAACAAGTGTTGTCCATTGATGTACATAATAAATCATCAGTGTAGAGAATTTGTCAATAACATGCTGCCCTAAACATCCATATGTTTGCTGCATCAGGCTCATGTTGTTGCAACTAAATGAGATCTCAACCAAAACAGAATGAAAAAAAAAAGCAGTGTAGCTTAAAGTGGCAGGAGATCATTTTGTGAAAAGCAGACATTTTATCTCCAGCTCCTTTCCAGAGCAGTTTGGGAAATGCATAGTCATTTATGAGAACAAGGAGCACTAGTCTATGCTCTGCATGGCTACTAAAAATCTAGACAGGCATTGGGAAAATTCTTTTAACAGATTCAGACCACCTACAGTGTTCCCAAATACATGACCAACTTTGGCGATGCCGGCAGTGCAGCTCACTCAGGTGACCAGTGGGATTTAGCACTCAATGCAATTATTTAGGGATTCTGGTTTCAGCTCTACCTCCACATTGTGGGGCAGCCGTGAGCAAGTCACATTTGTTTCGCCATTGATCTTTAACATGCCTTTTCCATTTAGCCTCTGTTCACGCAGGGTGAACATGTGTTTGTACAGTATCTATGTTACATTTGGTGGCAGAACAATACAAATGAGAACTATCAAAGAACTTCCAAGAAATATGTCAGGAAAGCAATTTCTGAGGAAGTAAAGCAGGTTGTATAGTCTAGAATAAAGTGATATTTAATATCTAAGAGAAAGCTGAAATTTATTCAGAAGTAGGTATGTCTAGCCCTCTTACTGCTTAAGATAATCTATAAAGGCCACTAATCCCTCTAAGTTGTTATAAATGTTCCTAATGTATTTACTGCCTGGTACTTTCTGTTATGATTCATACTGCAATATGAGAAAAGCTAAATCAGAAATAGATAACATCATTCAAATTATCTCTTGCAAATCCAAAAGATATAAAAATTGGATGTATTTATTATAACACTCTATTCACTTTGAGAGAATCTGTGTTATCTCATGACTTTTATATGTAAGGAATTTCTGAGTAGAAAAGAAAGGATTTTCTGATGAATTTTTTTCTAGAACAGATTCTTCCCCTTTTTTATTTTTTAAGAAGTCAAGGGATAGAAGTAAGTAACCTTTAACTCAGAACTGCTGAGTTTCCAAACTGGACAACATATTTCTTGAAGGTCTTGGGGGAAATGAATTAGTAAGAAGGGAGTAGATTGTAACTTGCCATGAGAAGGACAAGGAAAAAAGGATAACTGATTATCACTGGAAAGAACCCAAAAATTCCTTTTCAAGTACTGTATGGAAATATAGTATGAAGAGGAAACACCAAATTTTTCAATACAGTTTTAGCAGAACTGAACTCCAAAGCACAAACGGTCAGTGCGATTCCAGGATGAGCAGAATTTTGACTGGCCTGCTGCTGCTATATTCACACAAAGATGATTTTGTGTGATATAATGTGGGGGTAACCAGAGAATTCTTAGGAGTCTAAATTTCAAACTGGCTTTCAGAGCAGGCCCA
Source organism: Ifrita kowaldi (assembly GCA_013398055.1). Taxonomy (NCBI): domain Eukaryota; kingdom Metazoa; phylum Chordata; class Aves; order Passeriformes; family Cinclosomatidae; genus Ifrita; species Ifrita kowaldi. The sequence continues at coordinate 195,581 of VZRS01004087.1, forward strand.
GAGTTGAGTGGGCATTTAAGTCCGTTGTTGATGGAAGGTGCAGTGAACCATTGTTCACAGGTGTGATAAGCTCTTAATGAAACTAAGACTTTGGTGAACAGCCCCCATCTGAAATGTGAAACACTGTATATTGGAATACAAAGACAATATGCTGCCAAGAGTGGCTGCTTTGGAAATGTTTGTCTGGAGGTTAGCTTTTTCTGTAATTACATACATATATATCTATGCATGTTTGTATGTGTGCACGTGTGTGTGTAAAGGAAGAGGGTAATAGAGAGGAAGATTCTTGTAAAGGCTAATTCAGAACATCTATTTAGTGGGTTCCCTAAATCATGTAAGTATTCTACAGAATATCAGCCAACTGATAGAAAATCACTAGACCAGAACATTCCATTTTTTTTATTGTTCATGGATAATTTACCACCTAGGCTTGTTGTGGTTTTTCCTTTTATTATCTACTATTCCTGACTTCCATGCTGTTTATTTTCATGCAATTGCATACAATTGAATTTGGAACATAGAGCATTAGAGAGAGGAAAATAATTACAATCAGGGAAAGAAAATGCAAACGATCAAGTGAAATGTCAAAAACTATGAAATTTCTTCCCCATCCTGTTAGACAGATCAAGAAAGGGTAAATTAAATTTAAAAGACAGAAGTAAAGCTGTGCAATGATTCTACTTTCCTCATGTGGTGACAATTAGCCAGTGAAAATAATGGATACAAGACTCTATTAAAGCAAAAAAGTTTGGGATCTAAACTAACATAGACACTCACATGGAAAATACACAGAATAACCAGAAGTTCAAAATTCATTTGGAAGAAAATTAAATACTCACTCTGCAGGGAATAAGCCATCATATCACAGATGAAAACTCAGGAGAAATTCACCTTTTGAAAAATCTTTCTGTAATGGAGTATAATTTGATTTTACACTTATGAAAAGGAAATTTAAAGAAATGGGAGATGTTTCTAACCACAAAAAGAACTATGAGTGTAAAGGACAACAGGATTTAAAATCAGAGTGCGAGCTATCTATTTTCTTTCTGTTTAAAGGTCTTGCATTTTATCCTTCTTGCAGACAGCTAGACGTATTTGTTCTGGGCAGGCTTTTTGAGGAGGACATTGCGGACTTAAACCATCATACTATATTTTTCATTTTTAAGGTACATGCAATCCATCCCCATCACTTTGAGGTAACTTTGCTTTCCAGTAGAATGCTCCAGGTTTTAATCACGAGTCTACTTTTATTCTCAGTATGAAATCAAAATAAATACACCACCAGCGTGAACACTTTTCTGAGAGGACAAGAGGGATTCCTGCTTGTCATAACTAATGAGGGTGATCAAAGCCAACCAGGTGCTCACACTGACCTGAGCTTTGATCATTTACTATACTTTCCAATATCTGAGCCTGGGAGTGTGTTGCCCTAATGGCCTCTGGTTGCATTAGTGGCATATGGCAGGAAAAGGGAGTAGAAGATAAGAAGAAGTGAGAAGGAGAGGGGAATGTCTAGCTATGCAGCATGTGTAAGTCTAAAAAAGCTCTGGATAATTGAAGTAAGCTCATGTTCAAGGCTTTTTATACACTGTACATGCTAATGTTATTGAAATACTCAGTAGATTTTTCATGAAAGCTGGTCCCAAAGGGCAATGGCACGATGCTTTACTCGACTTTGAGAAATTACTCAAATGAGCAGACTCAGTAGTTTAAAAGAGGTTTTGTATGTGTGTGTGTGTGTGTGTGTGTGTGTGTGTGTGTGTGCAAGTGCTCTTCTGAAGCCTGCAAAATTTCGGACAGCAAAATTTATGTACAGCAGCAGCAAGTTTAAATATACAGAAATACATAATTTCTTTAGTGTACTCGGCTTCTCCAACTGCTGTGCAGATTTCAGATATTCTCCAAGCGCCTTGCAGCCACAGAGATTAAACATAGCAGGTGATATTGTTATATGGGCCAGAAGCTGAGATAATTATTTAATTCACATCCTAATAAAAAGCAATGAAGGAAAAAGAAGCATGCTATCATCTTTGTAAGATTCTCCTTCACAAAATTCAGAGAGAACCAAGAACTTCAGTGTCCTATTTTTAATTTCCGGAAAAGTAGAGTCTTTTCTTAGCACTTTAACAAGGCAGGAATTCCAGGCTGTGATTTTATAAAAGAAAGAAATTTCAGCCTTCAAAATACCTCCAGTCCTCAGCAAGGGAAAGTTTGTTTTTTTCTGTGCTACAGCATTCCTGCTGTAAGCAAGACAAGAGAGGGTGATCAAAGTTACCTGATTCCACTGAAAACTGGAATTCTATTAATCATTAAATGTTTTAAATTTCTTCTGGCCCCCTTACTACAATCACTATAATTTTAAAAAATTCCCTCTAACTAGAATAATGCCCTTGAAGATCCCAGCTAAACCAAGCAGCCTCAGAGTGATCAAAACACCTATCCTGGTGAATTAATGATATAAAAAAATATTATTTTACACAAAATTTAGCTGTCAGTGTTCATTCAGCATAAACCTGGCTGTAGGAAGCCTGCTAGTAGGATATGTTAACCTTTTCTACTAATGCACAGGCTTGCTATCTCCATTGTCCTACACCGTTTCTGCCACCACTGGGCTGTTTGTTACTACTGATGCTTCAGATGTCTGGCTTTTCTGCAGTAACTGCCTTTAAAAGTGGAAAGGAAAGTCCCCATAGTTTCTTTTCCTCTAAACATCTGTATGCTCATGCTTACAAACTGTAGCTGCCATTGTAAATCAGTTCTGCTGCCAGGGGAATAAAGGAAAATTTTATTATGGAATTATTGGCAAAACAGAATTCAGCTGAGATCACACACTTTCAGTGACAACACCACAGATGAATACGTTTACAAATAGATAAATGATGTCCAATATTGCAAATAACAATACAAAGAAAGAATGTTTTGGTCTTCTTTTGAAGTGACTTTGCCTTGCAAATGATCAGCTTTAGGCTTAATTCTGCAGATAGTTCCCTTGTTGCATACTGTGTGGCCTCTGAAGCCAGAATGCTGTATAACAAGTTGGTAATTGCAAGGTGTCAGATTGCACCTCGTCTAATTCCATGTCACAGTAAATTACGAGTGTCTGGGTCCTGCAACATGTGCAGCTTTAAAAGCCAAACAATGTGATGGTGTTGTGTGCTAGGTGGTACTGGGCAGTGCCGACCTTGATACGTAATTTAAGTAACTTTCAATGCACTAACGGTAGCTGATGGAAGTATTTAACAGTGCCACAGGCCATAGAGGCGATACAATCTCTTTTATACTTTAACAAACTGGAGTTCTGCTACCGACCAAAAAGTAAAGTGTTTTGTGGGAAGTGTTTTGTGGAAAGTTGGCAGGCGTAATGTCTTCCACAAACTTGTACCACGGCATTATTTAGATCCTTCTGTTCGTATGTTTGTCATTTTTGGGGTTATAAATGGAATGTCAAAAACACGCAGCCGAACCTGAATGAATTCTACAACTATTCCTGTGTCTATGGCTCAGATTATGTCACATTAAAGATAGCAACACTTATGATACTTTGTAGAAAACATGTATTTTTTACCCAGGGATATCGGGGCAGGTCTGAGCTCTGGCTGTGAAAATAATTATTTTTTCTTTACCCTGAACAAGTTTGCTTCAGAAGTACCATGATCCAAGGCATAAGTTTTGCAGTCTTTTATACACAAAAAGCCCCAACCATTTCTGTATTGTAAATATTTTTACTATGAGGGACCATCAACATCAGAGGTCAAAGGCAATAGGCAAAAGAAACAGTTTGAACTTGGCTTAATGAAATTTGCTCAGGGTAGTTGGAACAGATATCATATTTTCCTGTGACTGCACATAATGCTTTTTACAATGGGAATGAGGTTCTTTGCTGCAGTGTAATCACAGGAGGAAGGGATTTTTACAGTGATTTTGTGCTTCTTGGAGCAGACGTATTTTAGATCTGATAGAGAAGTCATTATTTTCCAGCAAAAACTGTACTTCAGGTTTTAAAAAGCAGTAGTAAACCAAGTTTGAAGGTTAGCTACCAGAGGAATTTAGCTTTTATTCTGACTGTCAAACTTCCCTCTGAATCAAAATGAAATAATTTAACAATCCTGCACAGTTAAAACAATAATGCAGACCCCAAATCCCTAATCCCGTGTTTCACTGCAAATCTTAATTTTCACTCAGTAAAAGTAGTGGACTTCCTAAACTCTGTGAGATTTCACTCACTCTTTGGTGGAAGAAGATCCCAAGGCTGAATTTTACGAGAAGAAGATTCAAAAACTATTACTAATTCCCAGAAAATTATAGTTTCATGACCAAGACTTCTAACGTCTAAAAGTGTTGAAACTCATGAAATGGTGTCAAAAAATCACCTCTTTCACAGAGAGCCCTATCCTTGTATTAATGGCAGGTAAATTTTTCAAAAGCCATTACCTGATTTAACAGCCTAAATCACATTTTAGAGGTGACTTTAGCATTTAATAATTCAACCTTACTTTGAAAGCAACTTGGAAGTTACATGTCATCTGTTTTTGCCCTTTTGAAAATCACATCTTGTACTTAATGCAATCTTTAAGCCCCTTGGAAAAGCTGATTTAAAATCCTTTTTGAAAATGTCACAGTTGTAAGGGTACTTCCAAACTATGGGAGTTCGAAGCTTTCAATGCCTGCGTGGAGTTTATTCCCTTGCTCTTTCCCTCCATGTTAAAGCAATATACCTAGCAAACATTTTTCTTCTGGTCTTTCATGGAAAGTCAATGACATGCCTCTACCAGGAAAATGAATCAAAACCTTTTTTACCTGTACACAGTATGGTGTATGTGTGGAAATAAATACATGAGGGCAAGGCAGAGGGGTGGAATGACTTTTAGATCGTTAGTGCTTTTGAGTGGCTTGCTGAAACCAAAAAGAGTTTGCAAAATGCACAGGATGAATAGAATTACTGGCATGATAGATTCGCCTAGCTTATCTGTATTGATCTAGCTACATTTGCAGCTATAACATTTTACATTTTTTTGTGTGATATCTCTCTAATATTCACCTCACCTGAAATCACTTATACTGGAAGATGAAGGAGACTATTCCCATTAATAAACTATCAGCATTTTTGTGGGGCGTGTGACAGCTGCAAAGAAGAGAGTAAAAATTGGAAAACAAATGGGTGACTTCAGTCCTGCAAAGACCTTATGCATTTGCATCATGCTCTGAATTCTGAATATCCCTCTTTGCCTTTGCTGCACTATTTGCTGTGTGGCTAAATGTGATCAAATCTTTTAGGATAAGGGTCTGTAGTTTTGACTAAAGGACAGGAAACAAAGTCTGTGTGCTCGCAGCCCACAAGGCCAATCACATCCTGGGCAGGTTGAGATCAGATAATAGGAAGAAATTCTTCACTGTGGGAGTGGTGAGACTCTGGAAGGAGGTTGCCCAGAGAAGTCGCGGATGCCCCATTCCTGGAAGTGCTCAAGTTCAGGCTGGATGGGGCCCTGAACCACCTGGTCTGATGAATGGCATCCCTGCACATGGCAGAGGGGTTGGAACTACACGATTTTAAGGTCTCTTCCTACTCAAACCATTCTGTGGTTCTATGACTCTACTTACCCTCTATTTTGGTGGTCCTCAAGAGACCAATAAAACCTTGCAGAGCACAAGGATCTCTGTGTGCGTAATGCATTTTTTGGTCTGGATCTACATCCTCAGTAGTTCTTTACCCAATTTTCAAAC
>VZRS01004087.1:201833-247723 GCA_013398055.1 Ifrita kowaldi
AAAAGTGTTGAAACTCATGAAATGGTGTCAAAAAATCACCTCTTTCACAGAGAGCCCTATCCTTGTATTAATGGCAGGTAAATTTTTCAAAAGCCATTACCTGATTTAACAGCCTAAATCACATTTTAGAGGTGACTTTAGCATTTAATAATTCAACCTTACTTTGAAAGCAACTTGGAAGTTACATGTCATCTGTTTTTGCCCTTTTGAAAATCACATCTTGTACTTAATGCAATCTTTAAGCCCCTTGGAAAAGCTGATTTAAAATCCTTTTTGAAAATGTCACAGTTGTAAGGGTACTTCCAAACTATGGGAGTTCGAAGCTTTCAATGCCTGCGTGGAGTTTATTCCCTTGCTCTTTCCCTCCATGTTAAAGCAATATACCTAGCAAACATTTTTCTTCTGGTCTTTCATGGAAAGTCAATGACATGCCTGTACCAGGAAAATGAATCAAAACCTTTTTTACCTGTACACAGTACGGTGTATGTGTGGAAATAAATACATGAGGGCAAGGCAGAGGGGTGGAATGACTTTTAGATCGTTAGTGCTTTTGAGTGGCTTGCTGAAACCAAAAAGAGTTTGCAAAATGCACAGGATGAATAGAATTACTGGCATGATAGATTCGCCTAGCTTATCTGTATTGATCTAGCTACATTTGCAGCTATAACATTTTACATTTTTTTGTGTGATATCTCTCTAATATTCACCTCACCTGAAATCACTTATACTGGAAGATGAAGGAGACTATTCCCATTAATAAACTATCAGCATTTTTGTGGGGCGTGTGACAGCTGCAAAGAAGAGAGTAAAAATTGGAAAACAAATGGGTGACTTCAGTCCTGCAAAGACGTTATGCATTTGCATCATGCTCTGAATTCTGAATATCCCTCTTTGCCTTTGCTGCACTATTTGCTGTGTGGCTAAATGTGATCAAATCTTTTAGGATAAGGGTCTGTAGTTTTGACTAAAGGACAGGAAACAAAGTCTGTGTGCTCGCAGCCCACAAGGCCAATCACATCCTGGGCAGGTTGAGATCAGATAATAGGAAGAAATTCTTCACTGTGGGAGTGGTGAGACTCTGGAAGGAGGTTGCCCAGAGAAGTCACGGATGCCCCATTCCTGGAAGTGCTCAAGTTCAGGCTGGATGGGGCCCTGAACCACCTGGTCTGATGAATGGCATCCCTGCACACGGCAGAGGGGTTGGAACTAGACAATTTTAAGGTCTCTTCCTACTCAAACCATTCTGTGGTTCTATGACTCTACTTACCCTCTATTTTGGTGGTCCTCAAGAGACCAATAAAACCTTGCAGAGCACAAGGATCTCTGTGTGCGCAATGCATTTTTTGGTCTGGATCTACATCCTCAGTAGTTCTTTACCCAATTTTCAAACTGTGGTGTTGCTGCACTTCTGTGTTTTTTACTATTATTATTAATAATGGGACTAGAATGAAGTTTAGATAGCTGAAAAATATAAGCAATGATCACATTTGAAGACACAGTAGGATATACCACATAAGCGCTGGAATGCTACAAATGCAGGATTTAATGCTGATAGACTGCTGTTGTGACTAGAACCAGGCTTTTAGACAAGTAAAGAGGTATTTCTTGGTATTACAGGGTCACACCCTACTGTCAAGCTTTAAGTAGCACTCTGCATTGATCTCAATGGGTAGTTGCGTTTAAAAATTGATGGCATGACCTGGCCCTTAATATGGAATGTTACCTGAAAGGAACATACAGATTTTGCTGCTCTCTGCACAGTAAGAAGAAGAAGGAGGAAACACAACAGGCCTCATACTATCTTGACATATGCAGATGGCAAAAAATTTTAAGCAGCATTTCATAGCGTGAGCCTCAACCTGCCTAATAACCAATACTACCTTAACTTATTTACACTGACTTCAGTGGAGCTTTGGATTTATGTCTTTGTTAATGCAATCAGAAGCTAACTACACTTGGAGTTAAATGCAGAAATATTTTCACAAAAAAAAAAAATCTGAAGCATCTCTAAATGTTTTGCTATTGAAAAGTTTTTTTGGGATTTGGAAGCAGATCTTGAAAAGGTGCAATAATATTTCCAGCTATTCTCCTAGGTTTGAAACCTATGGACATTGCATATCCCTTGAGCTTCAAGTTTGCTGCATTTTCCCAGTCGGAACCTCAACAAACCCTTTTCTATCAATCTTAAAACTTACAACAAATTGTAAAGCATTTTTTTAAGGTTTGACCATGGAATAAATTCTGAAACCTTTGCCTATCCTGATTAAAAATTCCCATATGCTATTTGTCTTGCTCATATATTCATATGTTTTGTATAAGCTCTCATTTTTCTTTGACAGCCAATGATCTTTTGTTATATGAAAGACTTAAATTCAGTGTCTCAGCCATGTTGTAACTATTTTGATCTTCCTGATTTGCTTCTCCTCAGACAAACATCTGCTTATAAACTTGTACCACATAGCAAAGCTACATAGCCAGTGTGAGCAAAATCCTCTCATCCCTGTTCCATGTTTTTTTTGTTTTTGTTTTTCCCTTTGTCTTACCAAAGGGTGTGATCTGGTTCAAATTACAATATGAAGGCAGCATAGCAGAGGGATGTATGCAATGAAGATTTAAAATAAGTCACTGAGCTCACCGTAACTTCCTCAATGTCAAAAAATGTGCCACTGTAAATCCCCTGGGACTGCCTGAACAATACTTGCATATTCCAGGCCTTATGTCAGGCTGATACCCATCTGTCTATTTTCAAGCCTCTGTCTCTTCTGTCCTTTCTGGTATCACTCTCTCTGTTGTGGGGGAATGGGAGAGGAGGGGCTCTGGACAGCAAAATTTCCCTTCATTTTGTTAGAAGGTGAGATTCTCTGGATATGATATCTCCCTGCAAAGTACTCAAACTCCATTTGCATATTGTTGTAGGATGTTTTTGTGCTAATCCTAAAAGAAAAAGGTCAGCACCCAACATTTTAAATAACCTTGAGTATCACTATTGTATTTGAATAATTTAGAACAGGGTCCTAACTCCAACTTGCAAATAAAGCTGCTGTACTAGGATTTTGACAAATCCTAGTACAGGGGCTGAGTTTTTGTGGTATGCACAGCACAAAATTTGCAGAAGCCAGAAGATATCAAGAAGAGGTAACATTAAACTCTGCTCGTTCTGTGTCACCCTAAAATTGAAGAGGCATATGGAGTAATTTTGGACCTCTACAGGAATGGCCTGTGAGCCACAGTACAGCACACACTCTGAAGTGTGATGAGGCCTTACTCTGGCATGTCCTTCCTTTAGCACTGTTTCTGAGTCAGCCTTTTGGGGTATTCTTTGGGGAGGGGTCAAGACTAAAGTATCCTCTTGCAGACTCGAGACTGAGATCTGTAGGTGAGTTGTGCAAAGCTGCGTCTTATGAATATTTTGTGATCATGTTGTGGGCATAGGTGTGCAAATCTAGTATTTGTCACTACCATTAAATTGTTAAATACTTCTGTAAATAGCAGAATACACTTTCTTTAGCTTTTTGCCTGCAGTAAAAGAGCAATACTTTTGTTTTTCCCTATCATCATATAACTGACATGACCTTAAAATTATATATCTACCACAAGAACCTTCGCTGTGATATTTTCAACTCTTTTGATTTTTCCTTCAACAATTTTGAAATTCTGCTGGGTGTTAATCCAGGCATGGGTTGGTTGGTTTTGAAATACAGACTTTGAGTGGTTGGCAAACATGCATGAACTGCTTAGTGCCTGGTTGCATCTTCTTACTACTGTGTGAGACAAGCAGAACATATCCTCGTGCCTGGAAGACCGAACAAAGGATTTAATTCCCAGGAAACAAGCTTTGTTGGTTTCCTGTAGGATGTTACTATCTCTACATCTCCTCTTTCTCTTAAACTAGCAGGCAAAAATGTCACTAGGGGAGAACTGACAGGCAGACAAAACCTTACACTGAGCATGATTACACAAAACTGCTTTCCTTAAGAAGGCAGGGGAGGTAGGAATTAGCACTGTTCTGCTGTTATGCAGTGACTGCACTTGACACTTGATTTCAGCTAGGTATCTGAATAGGTGCAATATATTATACATCTCCTCTGAAATTTCCAGAAATAGATGGTATCATTTAGCATCATTCAGTTTTTATTTGGGGTTGAGCAGGAGAGGGGGGATGATATAAGTAGAGCTGCTTTATAGCTGGAGTATGCAAAAGAAAGTATCTACTCCTGTCTGGCAAGTTATTTGCTTAATATATACAGCACAGTCTTCTAAACTGTCTCTAAATCACTATGTGACTGCCCAAAGTCTTATGTACCTAAGGAACTGATGACCTATTCTGTTATATGATAGCTGTCTTCAGCTTTTTTTATGTGCCTAAATTAGCAGATACTTGGTGCAAGCAAAATCACAGGATTTGGAAACATGACTTGTGCAATGCAATACCTGTTTATTAGACTGTACTTGGATTAAAAAATAGTAAGAATCTTCTCACTGAATGCCTGCTTAGATGTTTGTTCTCTGACTGGCCTCATGCCTCCTTTTTTCTTGAGTTCACAATGGTCTATTTTCAGCAGAAAAGAAGGTAATAATATTTTCAGTGTAAACACAGCCACTATCTGTCTCCTCTGATTTTTTAAGTATTAGAAAAGTGTGTGATCCTACTTTATCTATCTAATTTGCATAACAAAGGCAAACCTGCCTTGGCTAATACATTTACCACCTTTTAGCAGAGTGTGAAAACTGTAAACTCAGGGAAAAAAAGGCTTAGGAATTTAAATTTCTCACTTTGTGGGCAGCCTGTCTCTCTCAGTCTTTCAAGAACAATCACTGCACAATTAAATACTACATTCAGGAAAGGAACATCAGCTACAACAACAAAAACCTCAGATTCCGAAAATTAAATGAGCAGTGATACTTTAATATACAATCTACAATCATACAGCAAAGTTCTAGATAGAAATTAAAGTAATATTTATTCTTGTACTATGTCCTTTTATTTCTTCACTTGTACACACTATTGATTTTATAACTATTTGTTGTAAAAGGATCCTAGGCACCTAGTACACTCAAGCTGAATGGTCCAGTTGGGGCTGGATATTTGTGCTGGAGGTGCTGTGATGCTTAAACAATGTGAGCAATCCTTTACCTGATTTGCAAGGTCAATGAACAAAGATAATTTCTTGGTATTTGTTAACATTCTTTTCTTAAGTATATGACACTATAATTTATCACAGAACCTCATGGACAAGTTAGGCAATAGCAAAAATGCCATTTTGCAAATACACTGGACACACTCCAGCCATCAGGAAACAACCCCCCTATGTTTATTTCCTCTTCAATAGTGACTGTTGCTTCTGAACAATGTCTACTTTTCTCAGCTAGAAAATGAGAGGTTTTTTCTCAGCTACAAAACGAGAGGTTTATGAGTTAAAAGCTCATATGCCACATTACATGCAAGTTCAACCATTTTAGTTAACAAACAGCCACATGTAGGGTCTGAAGAGCACCCCTCTTTGGAGTCAAGATTGAATATGCCACACATCTAATGAATGGCTGCCTGCCTCATTGCCACATGTACAATAATGCTTCCTGTAGTCTATAGCTGATCCTTAGACTACTGCAGAGCTAAAATGTTCATATAGTGTGTCATTATTTCCTTAGACAGCTCTTGTACTTACCCTTCTCTGCTTTTACTTCCCAATGTCATACTGTACATTTTAGGAATTCTTCAGTGCTGCATATCTGGAAAAAAAATCTCAATACAGTGTTTAAAATGTGGTTCTCAACCAAGATTTTAAAAATTAAGCCCAAAGGAATAGCGTGAACAGAAATAGAATTCTGGTTTTGCACTGATGGAAAACTGCTGTTGTATAATTCCCATTTTCCTCTACTAAGAGATCATAATTTACATGTCACTTTGCCTCTTTTTTCTTTTTCTAGTGCTTTTTTTTTTTATTTTTTTAGAAGAAGGAAACAACATTCCTTTTCCTTATGGGTGTTCTGGGACTATCCAATGTCAAAATATTGTATATTTCAACAGAAAATTGCTCATCTCTCACACAAGAAAATGTTTTCTGCATGTGGCCTTGTAACTAATACTAGAAAAGCATTTTAAGCCGTCTCACAGATCTCAAAGTTATCACTACCATATATCATCCAGTTTCTGTATTATTTATTAATATTAGTATATTTTACACCCTAATTCATGTCCTTGTAAAATAAAATATTGCGTAATTGCTTTTTTCAGAATCTTGTCAAAATAACGTAAAAGAGATGTATATCCTGTTTGCCACTTCCTAATGTATTTATGCTCTTAGTTCAGAGCAGTGTTTTAAGAGTAAAACATCTGTGTTAACATATGTGGTATATTAGCCCAGGATGCTGTTTCCTGACTGACTGTCAAAAGCTAGAAAATATTCATCTGTGTATGTGGGTTAAATCCACAACATGTTCGTGTGTTTTGTCTTTTCCAGTGCAGACAACTAGACACATACCTATCTGAGAAACCAGAAATGTGCCAGTTTTAGTCTCTGCTTCTTTGAACAAGTAAAAAGATTTTTTAAGAGGTGATAAGCATTTTGTTTTCCATGGTAAAGTGTATTGAGGAAAATGCAGAATGAGTGGCCACTGCAGCATATAGTGTGTAAAACTCTCAGTATGCTAATGAGCTGCGTCTCTGGAAGATGTATGGCTGTATTTTGATCCCAGATTTTCACTCAGGGCTTTCTTTTTCTCCAGTATTATGTACACTCATAATTTTTGGAAGCAGAATTTCTGTTTCATTATCTTCTATATTTTCTGTATGTACTATATGTTTCAGCCCACCTTGGTATAGATTCATTATAGCAGCACTAGTTGAGTTCACCATACCAAATTAGAACAGAAGCAGATCTCTAAACTGTGCGAGATTTTTCCATTTTAATGTATATTTGAAAGTCTTAAAGCAACATCATACATTTATTATAACTATCACAAAGATTTTAAATTCAGCATATTGTTTTTAAAGAGCACCATGACTTCCTTCTTTCTACTGGTGTTATTTTAATATACTAAAAGCATGAATGTTGTGGCAAGGAGAATTAAGAAATAAATTTTGTGAACAAATCTTAATGTAATATCCACTCCTAGTGAATCCTCAACTAAGCAAAGTAGAGATAATTTATATTGTAGACAATGCAAGAGATAGCATGCAAAGTCACCTTTCTTTCACTTGATAATGTCAGAGTTTTCATGAAAATTCAATGTTACAAAAAGTTGTTCACAAAGCACCTTCAACTTCCAAGTGGTAGTACTGCTATTACTGAGCTGCTATTTGTAAGAAAACCAAAGTGCTGACTTAACAATATTTCTCCAAGTATACATTTCACATGCTGCTTTTTCACACAGTATTGAAATGAAGCTGACATACTGACACAGATCATTCCAAATCAAGGAAGGTTTTTCTCAGGATATGTAACAAGACATTTTAAATTTCAGACTTTAAGTACCTTTCTCCAGGTAAGATGCAAACATAAAGATAAAAATCTAAATTTATATTTTAAATCAATGTCATGTATAACTTGTATACTTAAAGAATCAGTAGAACAATTTTTTTAAATTTCCTTTCTTTTTTTAGTCATTGTGATTTACCATCTTGATTCATAAAAAAATCCCTTATCAGAGTACAGAAACATATAATCATTTTACCTTTCTTTGGAAAAATAAAGTTATTTGTAATTTGCCTTTCCTATATGTTCAATTGGAATTTTCAGATTTTTTTTCAACATTGTCAGGACAATACCTAATTTTCTAGATGACAAAATGACCACTTTATTTGCAGATATTTAAAATACTGATAGTTTGCAAAGCACATTTTGGTGAGGTATTTTATAGGGAATGTTACACATTTCAATTTCTACTTGTGTTTCTAATATCCACCTTACAAATATTTGATATCTGGGTTTAATTATACTGTAAAAGAAAATCCTATATTTCAACATTGTGCAATTTACTTTTAATTTAACAAGTACATATATGTAAAATATCTTTAGTAGAATCATGCAAATCTGTACTACATCAATCTTTTGTACCTTTGTACTATTTTCATCACTTAAAAGAGAAAAAGGAAGCTGTTAATTTTTGAAGACAGTAAAATAAAACATATTTTTTGTTTCTAATTAATGAACTTTTTAGATGACCAAAGTGAAACATTCAGAATGAAGTGGCTCATGGCAGATAGAGCATTTTCTTAGGGATATTTCTCTTTTTATGCTATGGACAGAAAGTAAAGAGGGCTAATGTCAGAATGCTTTCTTTTTAGTGAAGATAATGAAATAGGATAAGGTATCAAGGGCTTTTTCTGGTTTGTGTCGTTACCACGATGTGCTGGTTTCAGCTGGGGTACAGTTAATTTTCTTCACAGTGGCTGGTATGGGGCTATGCCTTGGATTTGTGCTGAACACAGGGTTGATGATATAGAGATGTTTTTGTTATTACTGAGCAGGGCTTACACAGAGCCAAGGCCTTTCTGATTTTCATGCTGCCACGCTGGGGAGGAGGCTGGGGGTGCTTGGGAGGTTGGGAGGAGACACAGCCGGAGCAGGTGACCCAAACTGACCAAAGGGACATTGCAGACAATAAAACATCATGCTCTGCATATAAAATGGGAGGAAGAAGGAGGAAGGGGTGGAAGTTTGGAGTGACGGTGTTTGTCTTCCCAAGTCAGCTTTCCACATGATGGGGCCCTGCTCTCCTGGAGATGGCTGAGCACCCACCTGCCCATGGGAAGCAGTGAATTCATTCCTTGCTTTGCTTTACTTGTGTGAGCAGCTTTTGCTTTCCCTATTAAACTGTCTTTGTCTCAGCTGATGAGTTTTTTACCTTTTACCCTTCTGATTCTCTCTCCAATCTCACTGGTGGGAGAGTGAGGGAGCAGCTGTGTGGGGCTTGTCTGCTGGCTGGGGTTAAACCACAACACAATTAAAGTTATACTGCTATACTGGTGCCAGGGAAGATGCTGGCTAATGGGGTCCCTTGAGTACAGGGTCCTGGGATGGAGAAGAAAACAAGCACAATATTAAATAATATCTAAAATGTAGCGCTTTCAATTCTTCTGTGAACTCTTTTGAATTGGTGACAACACGGTACTGGTTATGGAGTAAGAGAGACACTGTGGTGCTGCATTGCAAAAGAAATATTACATCCACTCCTAATTATACACTTCAGAGTGGATATGCAGTAGAGGACAGCTGTGTAAGGTTTAGCTGATATTTAAGATTAGGAGCCAAATTACTTAGCCCTCATATCTCCAAAAATATTGAATATAAACAGTCATTTCAGGAACTAAGAGTCAGATATATAAAGTTTAGATTCATAGTTGTGTCATTAACACTTTCTGCAACTGCCAAAATATCTGTAATAATTTAAAGTGGTCTTGAAGGAGGCTATAGATGTCCATTTTATTCTCTAGCATAAAGGCTATCTGACATTAATGAATATGACACCTGCCTAAAAGCTCAATTATTATTTTTTAATTCTTCATTTGATCCATGTTTCAGCTGTACTCTGACTATGGAAAACATGTAATCGTATTTCGTATTTTTCTTCCTTTTCCCCCAAGGAAAGCTAGTATTCCAAATGTGAGCATTTTAAGGGACATGTTTGTCTAACTAAATGCAAAATTGCAAATTTTAGCACTTAGAAGGCATTTTCAAAGCTCTTCTCCACTGGCCTGCTCTGTTTTTTACTGATGTCAGTGGAAGTTCTACCATCAGCATGAGCGGAAAGAATTCATTCCTAAAAGCATTTCAAAACCTGCTCTGTAGCTATTTTCCTATGTAAGATGAAAAACACAGCAAAGCAGAATCAGGTCTCTTTCTATCAGGCTAGCAAAGCAAAAGACCTTTAAACATGTACAAACATAATTTACAAGGTTTTTTAATTCCATTCTTCTTTTATATCATCACACAGATTGCACAGTAAAAAGGGAAGCTTAAGGTGAATGAAATTGTGTTCCATGGGGACTTCATATTTTTAGGTCACAACAATCTGAAATTTCTACTCTGAAAAATTCCATTCAGAAGAGTCTGAAAGTATACGTTTAAATTTAAGGCTATGCTCATCTTCAGGAGTCAC
Organism: Ifrita kowaldi; assembly: GCA_013398055.1. Classification (NCBI taxonomy): domain Eukaryota; kingdom Metazoa; phylum Chordata; class Aves; order Passeriformes; family Cinclosomatidae; genus Ifrita; species Ifrita kowaldi. The sequence continues at coordinate 211,935 of VZRS01004087.1, forward strand.
AGAGACAGGACAGTTTAGGTATTTTATTTCAGAGCAAGACCAAGGAGCATGCACCTTGCTGTGGACTTCTTCCTGCACCCAACTGAACAGATAAATTCCGATAATCATGTTTGACTCGGCTGTCAAACCAGATGGGAGATGCCTAGTCAAGTGCATGTTTTCTATGGTGACAGCTATAGATAACAGCAAACTTGAACTGTATTAGATCATCTAGACTTGATTAGAGCTCATTGCTCCAGCTCTTTATTTGGCTATTATTTAAGCTGTATCTGCTGAGAGGTCGGCTGGGTCCCAGTGAATGTCACGTGAGCATTTTGTGAAAAGGCGTTTGTTTCTTTTCAACAGAAACACCTCCTGGCTAGCTGGCTAGTTTGACATCTGCATCGGGTTTACATGGCAAGATTTTGGCAGCAGAGGGCTGCAGGGATGGCTTCTCTGAGAAGAGACCAGGAGCTGCCCCCATACTGACAGAGCCAGTTACAGATGGCTCCAAAAGAGATGCACCACTGCTCAAAGCTGAACCAGTCAGTGACACCAGTGGTGTCTCTGCGATAACTTATTTAAGAAAGGGTAAAAAATGCTGCATAACAACTCTGAGGAACAATTGAGAAAATGTGCCCTGAGGACACCAATCCCCGAATTCCAGAATCCCAGAATCACAGAATGAAGTAGGTTGGAAAAGACCTTTGATATCATCAAGTCCAACCTATGATCTAATACCTCCTTATCAACTAAACCATGGCACTGAGTGCCATGTCCAGTCTTTTTTTTAAACACATCCAGTGATGATGACTCCACCACCTCCCTGTGCGGACTATTCAGTGCCGTATCACTCTTTCAGTGAAGAATTTTTTTCTGACATCTAACTTAAACTACCCCTGGTTCAGCTTAAGACTGTGTCCACTTGTTGTCAGTCATTGCCTGGGAGAAGAGACCGACCCCCAACCTGACTACAACCACCTTTCAGGCAGTTGTAGAGAGTGAAAAAGTCACCCCTGAGCCTCCTTTTTTTTCGGGCTAAACATCCCCATCTCTCTCAGCCATTCTAGGACTTGTGTTCCAAGACCTTCACCAGCCTTGTTGCCCTCCTCTGGACGCATTCTACCATCTCAATGTCCTTCCTAAACTGAGGGGCCCAGAGCTGGACATAGCACGCAAGGTGTGGCCTCACCAGTGCCAAGTACAGGGGAAGAATGACTTCCCTGGTCCTGCTGGCCTCACTATTCCTGATACAAGCCAGGATGCCACTGGCCTTGTTGGCCACCTGGGCACACTGCTGGCTCATGTTCAGTCGGCTGTCAACCAGCACTCCCAGGGCCCTTTCTGCCTGGGCACTTCCCAGCCACTCTGTCCTCAGCCTGTAGCACTGCAGGGGGTTGTTGTGGCCAAAGTGCAGGGCTCGGCACACAAGGTCAGGTAAGAAGGAGTGGGGGTGGAGATTCTCCTGCAGCCCATGCCGAAGACCATGGTGAAGCAGGTTGTCCCCCATACAGCCCATGGAGGATCGTAGCAGAACAGATACCCACACCTCATCCCATGGAGGACTCCGTGCTGGAACACGTGTATGTAAGCTGAAGAAAGCTGCAGCCTTTGGAGGACACATGATGGAACAGACTTTCTGGCAGAAACTGCAGCCCATGGAGAAGCCCTGCTGGAGAAAACCATTCCTGAAGGACTGCACCCTGTGAGAAGGACCTGTGCTGAAGCAGTTCAAGGAACTGCAGCCTGTGGGAAGGAACCATGTTGGAGCAGGGGAGCAGCAGAAGGAGAAAGGGGCAACACAGACTAATTCTGAAATGAGCACAACCCCCATTCCCTCTCCACCTGCACCACTTGGAGTGGAGGAGGTAGAAAGATAAAGACTGAAGTTCAGCCAGGGAAAAGAGGATGTATATTTAGTTTTGTTTTCATTTCTCACTATCTTAATTTGTTACTAATAAAGAGTAAATTAAACTAATCTTCCCCAAGTCAAGACTGTTTTGCCCATGATGGCAATTGCTGAGTGATCTCTCTGTCCTTATCTCAACCCACATGATTTTTCATCTTATTCTGCCCCCCTCTTATACTGAGGATGGAGTGTTAGAGCAGCTTGGTGGGCACCTGTGAGCCAGGCAAGATTAACCCACCACAACACCGTATTTCTGCTACAAGTAGATACAGTCTCCAAATGAAGCTGTATTAATTAATCTTCAGTGAATAATCGACCAGGCTCCTTGTGTGGCCCTTTTCAGTTAGGCCAAAGAACAGATGCGTATTCTGAGTCCTTTGATGCACTGAATCTTGTTATTATCTTTACAAATGCTCAGTGCATCAGGAACACAACAGGGATCTGATTATTTTCCCCAGGAACAATCAAGGGATTAGTGGAATATAGACGGAGATTGAATCTGCATGGAAAATTGTCCATGCTGCGTTCTATTAGAAGGTGCTGCTGTGCAAAATTCGTTGCTAATCATGTGGCAAAATTACAAGAGACTGTAGAAAGAAGAAACTAGTAAACAGAATAATAAAAGTAATTTTAATTATTAAACTTCAGTGTTATAAATTATCTGCCATTCATCACTGCCACAAATAAGTATAAAAAATGGAAAAAATCCATATGCTCCATGCACTCTAATTTAATTTTGCATAATAAATTAGCGTAATGCAGAATGTTTAAAAATATGAATAATCACCAAATTACTATCCATTTTCAACAGGCAGTGTCTAAATTTTAATACAGACAGCTATTACAGTTAACCTATGCTTTATGTTGACTGAAGCACAATAAAAGCGTTGAATGGGTATTATAGACACAGTTCCAGTTATCAGCCACTAATGATGCTAAGTGATGAATTGCTATGTTTTTAATAGAACAATAAGAATCCAGGGTTTTCATTATCTTTCTCAGAATATTTTGCATACCCTCTATTGTTCTTCCAATTAGTCAATAACAAAGAGGATCTGTTTGAAAAGATATAGTAAATGATGAGTCATAGGTGACAGGTAATTCTCCCCATGCTGCCTGGGAAGAAATGCTTTCTTGATATTAATTATGGTCGTTTTCCATCATTTTTTCAAGGCAGTAAGGTGATGCTGTTCCTTTAGCACAAAAATCTTTTCACTAAATAAATGCAGATGATGTAAGCACTATGAAACTTGCTCTTAAAGCTTCTAGGTCCCTATTGACCTAGATTTGTAACTTTCTACTGCTATTAGTGAATACCCTTCTGAGCTAAATCTCATTATTCACATTCCTCCAAAGTGTTAAAACTCATGTCAATAAATATCTGTTTAATTACTTCCTTAGATGCTTTAGTCTTCATAAACAAACAACAGGGAATATACTAGTTCATCATAAAATAAACTATTTCATAACTATCATTATCCTGCTCACAAATGCACAGGGTTACAAAGACTATTCACAGGCTGAAAGTAGAAAAATGAAACAGTTCAGTATTGCAAAAATGACGGATGAAATTGAATGATCCAGAGACCTCTTCCAATACTTGTAATCATGGCATTCTACTCATAGGATGCATTACCATGGGGCAGTATTTCACCCCAAAATAGCTCAGATGGAACTCCTGGGAGAATTTGAGAATATGCAATATGCAGAATACAGCCTTCAACAAATTATTACCTTTTTTTTCTTCTTCTCAGAAGGGTTCTCATGTTAGAGATACTTTTTATTCTTGTTAACAAAAGGTTTTTGATCTTACTGAGACAAAACATATGAGTCCATTGCAGTGCTGTCACTAAGCTCTTGTCAATATTCAGACTAAAGTCTAACAAGTCATTCCCAGGATACAGAGCACCAGTTAAATATTTCGTTGACTGCAGAGTACAATTTGGTGGAACATAAAGTGAATCAAACAAAAGGGATAAGCTGTACTGTCTCAGTTCCCAAGACTGTCGTTTGCAATATTTTCAGTGGCTTATGACTACTACAGACCCCATCTGAATTTGATTCTTATCTTCCCTAGTGGCTTCAGTGTCCACTCCAAACTCCATTGTTTAAGAGTTCACACAGAAACTTATTGTACTCAAATTAAATCAGGATAAACAAGCTTTCTCAATGTACTAAGATTGAGAAACACCTGTAAAATATTTCAGAAGGACCTAGGCAGACAAATGACTTGTCAAAGGCAGATGGCATTCAGTGTAGATGTAAAGTTACAGATGTGGGGAGAAACACAAAAAGTCCTGTTTTCTTATATAAAATAATGAACTCTATGCTGGAAAATGCAAAGTGCTTGGAGTCATGACAAATGACTGTATGAAAACAGCTCAGTTCTTGGCAGCATTCAAAATTCAAATCAAATGTTACAAATTATTAGAAAAGGAATAGAGAAGCAGAGATTACTATGCAGCTGTGTAAATTCATGATCAGCAAAGTCAGGGTCAAAGGTCTTTAATGACAGTTTCTTGATAGTGGACAATCAAATAGACTGGGACTTTTCAGCTTGGGAAAAAGGTCACTAGAAATTCTGTGTAAATAATCAGTCGCATGAAGGAGCACGACAGGGAATGACTGCTTTCTGCCTCTTTCACTAAAAGAGCAAGTGACCATCAAATTACAGCACTGAAAGTCCAAACCTTAGAGATGGAATTAATTTCCACAGGAAGATGTGTAAATTACTAGAAATACTTGTAAGATCCGTTGTGTCTATATTTGAACCATAAAATACATAGAAAAATATCTAAATGGAAATTTGTCAGAGGATGGGAGGATATTACTATTATATATACTTGTTCTATTCTTTCCCTTCTCTAGATGTACTGGACTAGTTGCTTGTGGCTTTTTCTGTAAGATTTGGTTTCTAAGACAGGTCCTTCTAGAGTTCTTTATAGATTTCCGCTGATTTTCATAAGTGTCAATATTGATAAATGGACTTTGTGACTTCAGTCGTCTTGGAAAGAAGGATATGATACTGGTACCCACTTCAAAACAGAGACTGGAATTCCCCTCGTGGTGGTAGCCCTGTCCTTTATGACATTTCCAGAGTGCCCAGTTCTTTATCTTCATCTTTGTATTTCTCCCTCTTCTCATATTTTTAAGGGAAGGAACCTGAGGCAAAGCTTTGATTTTCCTGAATCTTTCTTTATCATCCTATGAGTTTTCCCTATGGGAGACAAGCACATAGCACTTACCTTATTATTTCATTTGAAATAACCTGAACTGGATTTATGTACACCTTGAAATGTACTCTACTTGCTCCCTCAACACTGCTGGATAGACATAATGTAGCAGTGTGCTGCAGGGAGGCAAATGACTTAGGCTGTGAATAAAACAAATTGTATTAACCCAGGGGCATAGCAAAGAGCGTTGTTTTAATTACTACAGAACGGAGTGTACAGGAATGATTTACAGTAGGGCAGTCTTACAAATGGCGCGGCCAAGAACACAAGGTGGTGCTATTTATGCTTAACAGAGCTGGTGCACAAGGCTCAGTCTCGCCTGCTGGCGTTAGCCATTCCCCCCGTCAGCTTCCCATGGCTTTGGCCCTGGTTGGAAGTGCAACTGAGCCCCATTGTCCTCCAGATGTGCAGGTACTAGCTATGAGGGGATATTTCCTTGGCAACAGTCAGATAGCCAAGGAGTTCAGCTTGACTGGAAGGGCATGTTAATTTGTCCTTGTCATCTCCGGAAGGCAGGACAGCAGCGCTAGTTGTTTTGCTGCACCAAGTACCACAGGGAAATTTGGTATTATAAGAAATGACACACTTGGCTGTTTCTGGATAGAAGGAAGTTAGAAGCTAAAGCAGCAAGTACTGACTCTTTACTATTCCCCAGATTAAAGAACTGCCTTAGAAGGATTGAGGATACCAGGTGGTGTGGTAGACAGCTGATATTTTGCTTTTTTACCAGCTTGCTCTGTGAAGTCAGGTTGTGCTTTCAGCTGTAATTAAGCAAGGTCATTATCAAGCGTAAAATAATAGCTTCTATTCAGCTGGGTGAATCACTTTGAAATTCTCCATGGATGGTAGATCTCCCACTGCAACTACTTTGTTGAAAAACTGAGTAAATAATTGTCCAAAGAAAAAATGAAATATTATTGTGAGTGTTGCTTGGAGGGGAATGGGATATTGTTAAAAGTTGATGGTTTCATTGAAAACAAGCGTGATCAAATCCCTGCATTCATCAACTGCTTATTTTTTTGGGGTGTAGTTTGGTTTTACAAATTGGGGTTTTTTCAAATAGTCTTTATGTCCTCAGATGCTTGCTTCTAGATCTTTGCTTCACAAGACAGTTCTGTTGCAGCCAACAGTTCTTTACCTATCTGTAATATTTCCATTCTGGAAAGAGAAATGCTGGAAGTTTTATTTGGTTTGCATGGCCAGGTTTTTTTAGCTGTGGGTGGGACAGTCATGGTGGTCAGTGGGGGGCTATAGAAGTAGCTTCTATGAGAAGTTGCTAGAAGCTTTCCTCATGTCCAACTGAGCCAACGCCAGCTGCTCCAAGATGGGCCTGCTGCTGGCCAAGGCCAAGCCCATTGGTGATGGTGGTAGCACATCTAGGATAACAGATTTAAGAAGGACTGTCAAAGACCTGGGCAACTGCAACCCAAGAGAGGAGTGAGAATGTGGGAGAAACAAGGTCAGTGCAAAAGGAGAGGTGAGGGTGCTTCAGGCACTGGAGCAGAGATTCCCCTGCAGCCCCTGGTGCAGACCATGGTGAGGGAAGTGTGGCCCTGCAGCCCATGGAGTACCACAGGAATGCAGGGATACACCCCATGCCGGAACAGGTGGATGCAGCCAAAGGAGACTGTGATCCCAAGGGAGGCCCATGCTGGAGCAGACTCCTGGCAGGATCTGTGACCCATGAAGAGAAGAGCCCACGCTGAAGCAGGTTTGCTGGCAGAACTTGTGACCCCGCAGGGGACCCACACTGGTGCTACCTGCTCCTGAAGGGATGCACTCCATGGAAAGGACCCACCCTGGAGCAGTTTGTGAAGAACTGCATCCTGTGGGAAGGACATGAGTAATATGCGGAGGACTGTCTCTTGTAAGAGGGATCTCACTCAGAAGCAGGCGAGGGGTGTTAAAAGTCCCCTCCCTGAGGAGGATGGGCAGTGGACAAACTGACTGCAACTCTCATTCCACTCTGCTACTGAAGGGGAGGAGGTAGAGAATTCAGGAGTGAATTTCAGCCTGGGAAGCAGGGAAGGGTGATAGCAAAGTGTCTTTGAAATTTGGGTTTATTTCTCATTGTCTTATTCTGATTAGTTTGTTAATAAATTAAACCAATTTTCCCAAGTCGACTCTGGTTTTAATGTGATGGCAACTGTTGAGTGGTCTCTCCCTGTCCTTATTTCAGCCCACGAACCTTTTGTTACGTTTTCTCTCCCTTGTCTATCTGTGGAGGGGAGTGATACAGCTACTCGGGTGGGCACCCAGAAGTTTAGTATTTCCCTCCAGAATGGATTGGTTATTTCAAATAATGTCCCAGAAAATAGCTTCCTGCTTTTTGATTCTTGACAGCCCTTTCAGACTCAGGAAGCTGAAATTATTTCAGGAGGATCCTGCAAATAGAAAGTCCCATTTACTCTTGCATGCGTGTAGAAAATTTTCCTCCTTTATGAAGAAGAAGAAAAAAAACCTCAGTATTCCTTTACAGAATTTTTTTAAGGGGGTGTCCTGACGGAGTTGCTGCAAGTAATTCCTGCTTGCCATTTATTTTCAAGAAACTGACAGATTAAACTAACTCGTTATGAGAATCATGATCTGTCTACTTGTGTGCTGTTATGCTTTATGGGGTTAAACAAACCTTACAAATTCAGACATTTAATTAAACTCTGAAAAATTAATGGTTCTGGAGTGTAATGGAATAATCAATATCCAAATTATTTTCAAGATTAAGTTTATATTTATTGTAATTTTTTCTCTCATTTGAATAGCTTACTGTTCTAATTGGTCATCTCTTCCAGGAATTTAATCTTCTGTGTAAGAAAGTCAGAGTTAAGGACTGTTGTAGGTACCTTTCTTTAACATAATTAAAGTGGCATTTCAAGAAAAATCTACATCTTTAATCAAGGTGCTGGTCTCTTCAAGAGTGTGATTATGTTAGTTTGCAAGGGCTAACTACTGACAGAATGTGTTGAAGGAATTTAAATATATTTAAACAATTTGTTTCCAATCTTCAGGAATTATGAAGTGGGGGGGAATAATATGTCTCGATGGAGTTATGACTGAAACTGGTGGAAGACTATGGCAAGGCCTATCAAAGAACCATAAGCAGCAACATAATTTAATCCCAAATTGTTTAGGATATTCCGTATTTCATATTTAAAGATACATGATCTTTTCTCACCCATAAAAATTTTTTTCATTTGTTTCTTATTTGTTCATTTGCGTCAGGTGAGAGTAGTCTGAGAGAGAAGTGCCTTTGGTTTGCTGTAACTGGAGAGTCTCATGTCAAAGGTCTTGTTGTAGTAAAATAAATTTTTATCTCATGTACTGTGCTTATTTGGAAATAACTGCAAGAAATAAAAAGATTTATTACTGCTACATAATATTTGCATCAGCCATGAAAAAACAGTTCATAAATAGAATCAAAGTATTGTATAATATTTTTCAGATGTTTTATATATGTTATGTAATTGCAAATCTCACATCTAAAGGATGTAGCATGGTGTCCTCCATGGTTTGGCTGAGCAAATTTTTTTGTCACTTTCCTGTGTACAGATAATGTGGTTGAATGAGTTTATCTCTTTGGTTGGACCTGTCTTGAAAGGTGAAATTAAATTTTAACTCTGCATAATGGATCACCTCCTGTAGAACGTGTACTACTTAGTGCCATGGGAGACTACGGTTGCTGCTATGTAAAACATGAATTATTCTTTTCCTTCTAATTTATTTTATTTTTGCTTATGTAAGTCCTGTTCTGCTGCAAGCCAACCAAAACTATAGCTATACGTATTTTAATAGGCGTTTTCTTCATTCTATAAATTATAGGAGATGTCCTTAAAAGTTTTCTTAAATGCCAAAGAACAATGAAAATTGCAATCCAGTGTGCAACTTTTAATACTTCTTTGAACTCTCCCATTCAGCACCTTAAAGAGCTTCTTCCTAATGAATACAGGCTCAGATTTATTTTCTTGGCTCCCAGAGGGTGCAAGAGATCCATCCAAGATACAGAGAGAATGCAAGCATCTCCTAGGAAGTGAGCATCTTAATGGAGGCTGAGAGACAGAAAAATGGTTTTGTTCTTCTGTAAGATGACCACAGACATGCTGCTCTGAGACGTATTATCACATCAACCAATACCGCCCTACAAAATAAAATAGTTACACAGTTTTGCATTTTTCAATTTGCTGCACTCACATGAGTTGGGCTGTGTGCATGAAAAGATTATAATCCATGAGATGAAATTTCACTCTTTCCAGTAAGGAAAGATAGTATGGAGAATGGTGGAAAAATATACTTCTGCATAATTCCAAGGTCTGTGAAGCAGTTTCTTATCTGTCTCTGTTTCTTTCTCAGGGCACTACTGAGGAGGGAAGTGATTTCTACTTCCCATTTGGTACAGTTCCAAACACTAACAATCTGGACTCCTCATTGATTTTGACTGTTCTTGGACAGGTCCTTTAAACTCCTTTTATATAAATCAGGATTCAATATTAAATAATTGACTTTGAACTGTCATTATTATGCCAAAGCAAGCGGTTACACACAGTTGGGGGAAAAAAACCCTGACACCAACCAATCCTTTGCTATACAGGCTGTTCCCAGAAAAAGACAAAACATCTCACAAACCATCCAACCCCACTATCTATACACCAGGAAATAGCAGAGAGGATTGCTCTTGAACTGGAGCCATACCACATTGTAGACATTATGGGCTTGCCGACTTTTGAGGATCCATTATTCTTTCCCAAGTAAAAGACTCTTTTATGCAACTGCTATGTTTTTTATTTATGGTAACTTACTGATCAAAGCAAGGAATGCCTTCAGAGAAACGAACAGTCTTCGGAACTAAATCAACTACATATCTTTCACTCACAGCACACAGACTTTCCTTTGATTCTGTGATGAGAAGGGGGCATACATATTCAAAACATTGCTTCTGGGCCTGCTATCATCATCCTTACCACCACAACCACTAAGCCGGGACTCTGGCAACAAAACCAAATTCTGGTCCAAGTTGCATATTTCCCTCAAATTCACACAGCTGAGAATATTTAAAACTGGATCAAAAAGTGAGGGATATTGGGTTCACTAACATCTGCTGTTTCTTCCATTACTGTTACTTGATCATCCTGTTTTCTGATGGTGACTGACAGGCATCAGATATGTGTGCTATGTTAACATCCACTTTAGTTAGAATGAAGCATGAATAACACAGATGCATGAAACAAGAGCAGCAAAACACCTTTGTAATATAGGAAACAATGCTCACTGGAATACATCATCACAGAAAACAGGTGGAAGATTTTCTGGTTAATCATCAGATCAGACAGCATTCATCATTATATTGAGAAGTATTTGCCTTTACTTGGTCCTCTATGAAAAGAGATTGACTCACCATTTTCATGTGTTGGTAAATTAGGTCAGTGTTTGAGCATGTTGCCCAGTGAGGTGCCTCTCAAATCAAACTATCCATTTAACCACAAAAAAGGAGATGAAAACATCAAAGAAGCCACAGTATTGAACATGAAAAAAGCCCGTATTGGAATAAAGTCTATCTCTTGCATTTAAATAGACCATACCAATTCACTTTGTAAATAATATCTGAATATAAAATTACATATAAAGAAGAAAAAAGCAACTGTTTCTCAAGATCTATTTGAGACAAAAAAAAAAAAACAACCAAAAACTTTCTGTTTGGTTTGCAATCATCATTATTATTATATGGTAATATTTTCTGAATTCTCCTAATTTCATTTGCAATCAGCTGGGTACCTCAGTTTCATTTGGAAAGAAGACAGCTATCCTCAGATTTCAGGTGAAAAAAGGTTTCCTGCCAATCTAAAATTTTCCTTGGCTTCCAGTCTAACCTATTATAGTATTCAGTCCATAGCAAAAAGTGAACACTTCCAGTGGAATATACATCCTCACCTATTTTAATTGTCTAACTGAGGGTAAACTTCTCAAGATTTTTGGCTTTCTTCTTTGAATACAATTGGTTAATTTGGACAGCATGCATCTAATACACAACATCTTTTTGAAAATTGAACAAACCAAATCCCACATTAAACGTCTGTATAGGATCCTTGACTTTAGAGGCAGATGTAGGATTTTTCTTCTTTTTTCTTTTTTTTAATTCTTGAATTGCTGGTATCAGAATTGTAAGGTTAAGCAAACTCTAAGCTTCCAGCAAAAGCCTTACATATGAATATTAACACTTTCTCAGCCTTAAGGCTAAGATGTGTTAAGTGGTACATGGGCTGTTACTTTAATTAACCTGACTGGCTGTGATTATCTCAGACTGCTAATCATGGCCCAACAAGATACATATGACTCACATGTAAATCGATCCCCCTGCTCTAAGTGGGGAGCCTGTACCTGAATACATATTGCTCTTACTGTATGGGGAATTACTGCTTTTTCTATCCCAGAGTAGTTTTTATGGCTTATCTACATGAGCAAGCTCTCTGACAGATATATGTATGTAGTATTTTTAAAAACAGATGTGCTCCTGATGTGTATTTAATATTGTAGATACCTGCTTGTGCTAAAAGCAAACAAGATTTTTTTTTAACCTTGTTAGTACTCTACACTTGACACGATTCAAGACAGACAATCTGACTCAAAAGTCATGACTTGAATCACCAAGTATTATTTTCTAAGTAAGTACCTTAAAGGTGATTTCAAAGGCAATTTGAAAGCATGATATGAAGATGTTGGGGTGTATCTGAGGGTCACTGAGCATTGGAACAGGTTGCCTAAAGAGGTTGTGACATTTCCCCCACTGGAGATATCCAAAAGCCCTCTGGAAACAATCTGGAGTAGCATGCTCTAGGAGACCCTGCTTGAGAAAGGAGGTTGGGCAAGATAACCCCCATGATTCCTTCCAGCCTTACTCATTCTGTGATTCTGTGGAGGGTAGAAGGTGACCAGCAGGAAATGTGGTACTTATGATGATGATGATGATGATGACAAGGAAAGACTCAATGCAGGTTGCCTTCATTTCAAGATGAATTACAATAATTTAATTTAAAAAAACCCAATGGATTCCTACTTGTTAGCTCAGCACATCCAGGTAGGGTCCAAGACACAAATACAAAGCCATACACAGGTATATTTAACTAGAGGAAAAATTTCAAGTTAGCAGTTAGGTAAATATTTTAAAACTGCCAAACTCTGGTAACAATAATTTAAGTTTATCATAGGCTGTATATATTTAAACCACATATGCTTGCTAGATCATCAAAGCTTTAATAAAGCTGACAAAGCAAGTTCATTAATAATAAAGCACTTAAATCCCAGACTCTGATCCACATTTTCTTTCTTACTCGTCTTCCTGAATTAGATAATTGAATCAGAAGGGTGGCCACTAGCAACCTTCAAGCCAGCTGGTAAGTTCTCATTCAACATATTATAACTATAATGCTTCTGTTCTCATGATTACACATCCAGACTAAATTTGGTACCTTTGGGGATGGTCTGAAAGCATCTGGAAAAGCACTAGGTTTAATCTAACTGGATCCTAACATGAAAAGCATCCTGTGTTGTTGATCTAAAATGCATATGAGCTATTTTGATATCAGCCAGGAGAGATTAATTGGGTATAAACTGTGTCTGCCATAGACTTGAGCAAACTACTAAGCCAGGATGCTATGATGTTTTCCTGCTTTCTTCACTTTATGATAGGTGAGCCTGATGTCCTGAAAGACATTGGGACAGAATATAAAGTGAAGAAGGTAGAGACTGTATCAGGACAACCCAGGGCTGATCTGAGTCAGAGGCTACTCCACCATCTGGACTTTGATGGAGTACTATCTGCAAAGTATCACTGTATCACTTTCTGCTGCAGAAATTCAAGAATGAGGGTGGCAATGCAGGTATTGCCTTGAATTGGAGTGTATTCCATCCAAAAGAGGTGTTCCCACAACAACATGTGTAAAAATATGAGCCTGCCTTCAAAAACCAAATAAACCAAATAGACAGAAGCAAGAAACTTGCTGTTATGTGAATAAAAAGTTTCAAACTTGGTCAGACTAAAAAATACTCAAGTCACCATGTTTTGGATACTTTCAGAGTAAGAAGTAAATTAAATAGTAAATTCTGTTTGCTATTTACTATTTCTATAAAAATTATACTCCATTTAATTTACTTAGCATAACAAAAAAAGCCTTAGTGAAAAAACCTTTTTTTTTCCACTCAATTCGCATTTCCCTGTGAAGTTATCACAGATAGATTAATGGAAATCAGAGCTACAAAGTAAGAATTTCTCATCATTACCCTTAATAAACTCTTAGTCTGAATATTTTATGTTATTTCAGCAGCATCAGCAAAAATGCAAATGTGTGTGCTTGCGTATGTTCATGCACTTAGGTATACCAGTGTATGTGTGTGTGTGCATATGTGTATATATAGCTCTGAGGAAACTTGTTCAGTTCACATAATGCCTATTTGTCTTTTGGTGGGCTACATGACAGTACTGCTATTTAAAGTTTCCCAGCCAAAGGCCAAAAACTTTGCTCATGGGCTTTAGATAGATGTACAGCCTGATTACTGAAGGACTTCAGAGGACAAGAGCAGTAGAAAAGTAGGTCAGATAGAAAGGAAAAAAAAATAGATAAGGGGCTAGAAAGAGATACACTGAAGACTTTTTTCCTAAGAGGTTGTTTCAATGTGAGTCTTGTCAGATGCTTCAAGTTTGAAATTTGCATTATCACAGTCTTTAAGAGCTTATTTAAAGTCTGAATACATTAAGAAACTTGACAGCAATGATTGAAGTACAAAATATTTCCCCAGTATTAATGACTAGCCTAAATCTCTATACCTTGGGCAATGAACATCTTCTAGCAGATCATTAATCCCTTAAAAATAACCTGTCCTGAGGTCATTAAGAACTGAAAACTGGAAAAATAAAATAAAATATACATATGCTTTTTTATTTTTTCACTACAGAATTTAATCGGTATGTACAGAACAGGTCTGAAAAATTATTGCCTTAAGTGTTAGACAATCAGATTGACAGAATTGTCTCTCAAACTTCTATTCATATCATAATAATATATGCTTATAAATATAACTTTAATAATAACAAAAATATAAGAAGTATGTTTCAAATATAAAACACTGAAGCTAAGTAGACATAGGTTTAACATAAGAATTGAAAGTAGACTGTGAAAACAATTTCAAGCTTTCGATAAGTCAGATATGTCATTCATATTAATTAAATAGAATGTAAAGAAAGAAAGGTATTATTGCAAAATGTCTTTGTATTCTATTTTTATCTTCAGCTTTCTTTAAATATTTATTTTCTTGGAATTACAATGCGGGTGGTCGAGTTTTGAAGTTTCTACTTGCCATTCTTTACAGGGACTTCAGCTAAAGGCATGGCAATTTATTTCCCATGCTGAAGTATGCTGGACCTGTTTACTTCTCTCCATCAGCTATAAGGAGGACATATATAGTATAAATGTACACTGCAGTACTCCTATTAGGTAAGGTGATACCCATCTCCAGCTTAGGTTTCAACTAACATTCCTGAAACTGTTTCTCTAAAGCAGTAAATGGAAAGAATCTTACTCATTCAGATGACATGATTCACTAACTATGAGGGAAGAATTGTGTGATTACTTCCTGAAAAAGTGTGATGCTTCAAATGTATGGCATGAAATAAGAAGTGCTTCTTTCGTATGACCTTCAGATATGAGTTTAAATTGCGGGTTTATCAGTTTGCATATTGAAAATGTTTTGATGAAAGCAAACTTCATTTAAAGCAGGAAACTGGAAATCGGGTTTAGAGATCTGGAATTTTTTGTTTCAGAGAAGAAAAAAAATAAACTGGTTAAAGGCAATACCTATTTCGACAGTTTTCAAATAATGTATAGTTTTCTTTGATTTTAAACTCACTGATGCATTTTAATGGCAGATAATGCAACAGAAAATAAAATCACATTTGCTACCAAAAAAATCTAAAGTATTTTTTAAAAAATTCTATCACTATTTGATAAAACAAATTGCAGTAGTCATATGATGCCACTGTCAACATCTTCATAAATCACTTGAATGTAGGATGGAAAGGATACTAAGCAAGTTCACAGATGATATAAACTGGGAGGAGCTGTTGACTCCCTTGAAGGCAGAGAGACCTCAACATATTAGAGGTCTGGGCAATCACCCTCCATATGAAGTTCAAAAAGGGAAAGTGCTGGATTCTGCACATGGGATGGGGCAGCCCTAGATGTATGGACAGAGCTGGGAATGAGGGGCTGGAGAACAGCACTGTGGAAAGGGACCTGGGAATACTGACTGATAGCAAGTTGACCATGAGTCAGCAGTGCCCTGGCAGCCAGGAGGGCCAGCCCTGCCGTGGGGAACATGAGGCACAGCATCACCAGCCTGGCAAGAGAGGGGATTGTCCTGCTCTGCTCTGCACTGGGGCGGCCTCACCTCGAGTGCTGGGGGCAGTTTTGGGTACCAGAATATAAAAAAGACATTCAGCTACAGGAGAGCGTCCAAAGGAGGGCAACGAAGATAGTGAAAGGCCTTGAGGGGAAGCCGTCTGAGGAGCAGCTAAGGTCCTTTGGTCTATTCAGCCTGGAGAGGAGGAGGCTGAGGGGAGACCTCATTGCAGTTACAACTTCCTTGTGAGAGGAGGAGGAGGGGCAGGCACTGATCTCTTCTCTGCTGTGGCTCAGTGACAGGATGAAAGGAAATGGCCTGAAGTTGTGTCAGGGGAGGTTTAGGTTGGATATTAGAAGAAGGTTCTTTGCCCAGGGGGTGGTTGGGCACTGGAACAGGCTCCCCAGGGAAGTGGTCACAGCACTAAGCCTGACAGAGTTCAAACACTATTTGGACAATGCTCAGGCACATGGTGTGACTTGCAGGGATAGTGCTGTGCAGGGCCAGGAACTGGAGTCAATGATCCTTGCAGGGCCCTTCCAACTTGGCATATTCTGTGATTCACATCAACGTGAGTTAGTTAGTTTGTGTGTGTCTGTACAGTTACACAAGATTTAGGTGGTTTCTCATGTTCCTGGGCCTCTTAGAAATATTTTGCTTGCAGTGGCAGAAGGTCAAAACATGCTAAATTTTTTTTCATTTATTTTATATACATTTAAGTGAAGACTGGTTCAAATTAAATTTTAACTGACTTAGTAAATACTCCAGTCTCAATCTCTTAAAAGATGTAATAATTTTTTTACCTGTATGGATAGACAAATATTAGTATGGATAGACAAAAATTCCATGATTTTAATTTCCCCACTATCATTCAGCTGATATTTTTCATATACCCCACTCCAAAAATAAAAATGGTAGGATTCTGGTGTAACATGATAAATCTATTACATGGAAATTCCTGATGCAAGGTTGGACTTCTGCTTCTTCATTGGACAAAACTTCCAATACCCAAAACATTGAATGATGCAAAACTTGTATAATTACGTCAAAGAAATTCAATGAATGATATGTGTTAGGAAAGCTGATAAGTATCATATGCATCTCATTGTTTGGGCATTTTGTCAATAGTAGGACTTATCTTCAAAATAAGTTTCTGCTGGGTTTTTTTTCATTATAGCTTCCTCTTACGGTCCTGATGATAACTTTTCTACCTAATGATTTTTTTCAAGTAGCAGTGAAACACTATTTGAAATCTGATAACATTGAAAGGTTGCAGTGCTCTTAAGATTAAGGATCTTTTTTCCATCAAGTGAGATAAAAATTACGGGAGAACCAACGTGTAGGAAAAAGAACTGCTAGTGAATCTTACTGATTATTTGTGTGATATTTGGTCATTCATACACTCCCAACTGTCCCAAAAGAACTGATATAATGATAAAGTTCAATGTTTACCTGTGCATTTCTGTGTCTATGTGTATACAGATATATATCTCATACATGCACAGCACTACATGTTTCTTCATGTTGATACTGAGAATTATTGGGAGTGATATTTCACTGCAGTGTCTGTGCTCTTTCACATGAGACCAAGCAAACTTCTTTTCCAAATTTTCCAACTTCATTTATTCTTTTTTTTATTCTCTTTTGCAGGGACTCTGAACCTATTTGTAATTTTTATTTACTTTCTCTGTTTGGAAGATAACATTAATTAATTTTTCAAGGTATTTCAAGTTACTTCAAGTAACTGTTGGTATTCAAATATTGTCTGCAATATATATAAAGAATTGTAGAAAATCTGGCATGTCCTGAGGCAGACAGAACTATTTATTTACTACAAAGTCAACATATTTCAGGAATGATCAATGTCGGGTCTTATGTTCATGAAGCAATAGCTGACAAATCCTGAACTGATGAATAGGCTTAAAATCAAGAGTCGACTGAGATCCCAGAGGACAAAAAGATACATGACTCCAATGGGGTGATACCCAAACACAGCAGAGGGGTGCAGCTAACTGGGAAAGGCAACAAAGCCTATGGCACTGTCGAGAATAAAAATATTAAAACTGCCACTAAATAAAAGCCTGAACAACACAAGAGAGGTAAGATTATGAATTCATTATTTTAATATGGTTTTAAAATATTCTGATGGTTCATCAAAATGATGCAATAATATAGTCGCAGATTGTCAGGCTGGAAGGGGTATCCAGAGGTCACCTGGTCCAGCTCCCTGGTCAAAGCAGGTCTAATCCAAGGAGGTTGCAGAACACCTTCCAAGACAGAGATCCCCCTACCCCTTTGGGCAGCTTGCTGCAGGATTTTACTGCTCTCATGGTTAAAAAATAAAAACAATAATAACAAAAAAATTCATAACATGCAACTAAATTTCCGGTGTTCCAAGAAATAATGATTTTTATGTTACTAGGATTTTGTTGCTTTTATTCTACACTATTTTGTACAGAGTTTTTCTGTTGTAATGTTAGAAAATCATGCACTGTGATATTTGTGTCTCCAATAAATTGGAATATGACTCTCTCATATCAACAGAAATACAAAAATACAACTTTGCAAATGGCAAATATTTTGTTCCCTTCATCACTCAGACATCTACACACCTTGCAACATGTTGTGACCTTGTAAAAATGTCTGAGTATTATGTGAGCATCACCAAAGTGTCTTTCTCAAACTTGAAAGGCTTTCTTATCCCCTATCTTGCAGGTTTTTAGATTATTTACCTTATATAATGGGTCATAATTTCCTTTTAATTAAATAATCATTATTTTAACCAATTAAATTATTCTACTCCCAAGAAAAACAATTATTTAATTAAACCTTTGGTAATGGTAAAGCAAACTTACCAATGTGTGCATTTAGGTTGCAGAAAGGCTTTCTTCCAGTTTCTGCAAGTTTATCATTCTTTTTGGGAAAGATTTTTCCTTCAGCATGTCACTCCAGGTGCAGCCCTCAGAAGGCATTTGATACATAGAAACAGAGGATTCTACACTGCATCCTTCTATCTCCGTTGAAAAGGTATTTCTCAGTCTGTAATAATCTGCAAATAACAGCAAAAATTTTGGACACATTCCCTGCCTACCTCTAGTCTTTCCTTGCCTATTCAAGGCACAGCATAACACCATTAAATTCAAGGTGTAAATAGCCCTGCACAAAAGAATAAAGGAGATTTATATTTGCATTATTTCAATTTACATAAACATAAAAGAATTATGTTTGGAGTCCAGATCACTACTATTTCTAGGATGTACAAAGCACACATTAGTCAAGGAAAAATTGTTAATGTTTTCGCTGCAGCTGTTTTAGAGAAAGACTTTGAAACATAAGAGAATGTTAACGTTTTGCTTAAGGATATTATGATGCAGAACACATTCAGATTCTTCTGTCATCTCCTTTCCAAATTTAAGTAACCCAGTGGATGAAGAACAAGAAATTGAAATTTTGCATGCATACAGATACACACATATATACACAAATCCTTTTATATTTAAATATCACTACAGTACCTGTAAACATCACTATGTAAATATGGACACTAGATATATATGTAGAGGTATATGTGTGTGTGTTCATGTGTGCATTAATTAGTTTTTTTTTTTACTTTATGCGCCTGTATGCATGTGTAGCCATATATGTATACGGAGTGACTATGAGAGTGAGCATACACATTCCCTGATATTTATATTCAGAATTAATTTACAGTTTTATGGCTTCTGAACTGAGAGAACTACATATGCTGCAATTCCAACTGTGAGTCGCTGTGATGGAAATAAATGCTTAATGAAAATAGCCCATAAAACCGTTGTGTTTAATAGAACATAACTGAAAAATAAAGAGATAACAAGGAACAATGATCCACCCATATATTTTGGAATATTCCTTTTTTAAAAAATTCTTTGTAAACAGCAATCTAATCAAAGACAGTCCTGAAGAAACAGTTTATCCTTTGTTGTGGCCTTGAACTTTGACTCAAACAATCCTGCTCTGTAGTCATCTGGTGAACATATGGGTATTGTTCATCCCCCAGATAAATGCAGGCCAAACCCACAGATATTTTTTATGATGTTTTAGGACTGCAAGCCAGACAATACTATGGCTTGATTCCACTCCCCGGACTTAGGTGGTAGGGGATATATTGCTAAGGAGATTGTCAATTGGATCTGTGCAAAGGAAATTTTTTTGACTCAGTTTTCAGCTGGAAAGAGAGACAGCAGCCCCAAGCTGCCTTTAGGTTAGGGTTGAGAAAGCCACAAAGCCTACAGGTCCAGAGGTGTTATACCTGGAATGGGTACACCAAAGGAGCACATTTCTTCCAGAGATTTCTACTTTGGGCCACCAAAGACACTGAGGGCTTCAGGTGCAGACCCACACTGCACTTATGGTTAGGGGTAAGGTCCAGAGAGCCACAAAGCCTACAGGTCCAGAGACAGTGAGCAGGGAAAAGACACACCAACAGAAGCACAGCACTGCACCAACACTGCTGCCTGCACAGGTTTCTAGTCTGGGCTATCCATGGCAGTGGGCCCCCAGCTGTCATTAAGGTTGGAGTAAGGTTTCAGAGACCAACAATGCCTACACCTCCAGGGACACAGCAGGTGGAAGAGGCAGGCCAAGGGAAGCACAGCACTGCACCAACACTGCTGCCTGCACAGGTTTCTAGTCTGGGCTATCCATGGCAGTGGGCCCCCAGCTGTCATTAAGGTTGGAGTAAGGTTTCAGAGACCAACAATGCCTACACCTCCAGGGACACAGCAGGTGGAAGAGGCAGGCCAAGGGAAGCACAGCACTGCACCCACATCTTTGCCTTCACAGCTTTCTAAGATGGCCTACCTGTGTCTCAAGGTTAAATCACACTTAGAGTCAAGGTTAGGGTTGGCCTTCAGACAGAAACAAAGGTTACAGCTTTGAGCACAGGAGGGATGGAAAAAAGCATTCCAAAGAGGAACAGCACTGCTCAAACATCTCTGCTTGCAAAAATTTCTGATCTGGGCCACCTGTGATGCTGAGGGCCTCAGCCTCACCCCCAAGCTGCCATTAGGATCAGGGTTAGGGTGCAGAGGGGCATGAGGCATGAGGTACAGCTTCAGAGATGCATGCCAAAGGAAACAAGGCACTGCATTGGCATTCTTGTTGCCAGAGTTTGGGATTGAGAAATGCAATCCTCCACCTAACACATTATACAATCATAGACTGATAGAATGGCTTTACATTGGAAGGGACCTTATAGGTCATCAAATTCCAACTCCCCTGCCATGGACAAGGACACCTTCCAGTAGACCAGGTTGCTCAAAGCCCTATTCAGCCTGACCTTGAACACCTCCATGGAAGGGGGGGCACCCACAACTTTTCTGGGCAAAGTGTTTCAGTGCCTCATCACCCTCATAGTAAACAATTTATTCCTAATATCTAACCTAAACCTACTTTCTTTCAGTTTGAATCTAGTCCCCCATGTCACTATGTAAATTGTCCCTCTCCATCTTTCTTGTACACTCCCTTTCAGGTACTGAAGGCTGGTATAAGGTCTTCCTGAAGCCTTCTTTTCTCCAGGCCAGCTCTCAGCCTGTCTTCACAGGAGAGGTGCTGCAGCCTTCTGACAATATTTGTGGGCCTCCTCTGGACTCTCTCCAGCAGGTCCATGTCCTTCTTACTTTGTGCACCCCAGAGCTGAATAAAGCCCTCCAGGTGAGGTCTCACCAGAGTGGAGTAGAGGGGCAGAATCATCTCCCTCGACCTGCTGGTCATGCTCCTTTTGGTGCAGCCCAGGATATGGTCGGTTTTCTGGATTACAAGCACAAATTGCGGTTATGTCGATCATCTAATTCATTAACGCACTCAAATCTTTCTCCCCAGAACTGCTCTTCATCCATTCACTGCCCAACCTGTATTTGTGCTTGGGATTGCTGCAACCCAAGTGCAGGACCTTGCACTTGACCTTGTTGAACTTCATGAGGTTCACATGGGCCTGGTTCTTAAGCCTGTCGAGGTTCCTCTGGGCGGCATCCCTTCTGTCCAGTGTGTCAACTGCACCGCACCTTGGACCTCTGTATATCTTAAAAACAGTCACTGAAGTTCAAGTAATAGAAATAATTATTTATCAGAAACTCAACATTTCTGTTAAAAATAGTTTAGCAATGAAACCCAACAATTAATAAAAATATTCCTGTACTCTGTCTTGCAGAAATGAAGATACTGTAAAATACAGTCTATTTGATGAAGTTTGTGTGGAATTCAATTTTATGCCATTAAAAAGATATCTCTCCATCGCATTTTGACATTTTCAGCATATTTTACTGTCCTTTTGACCCTTCTGATAACAAGGATATTCTCAGACGTTCTCCAAAGAAAAAACCCCACAACCCTGAAATATAAAATCAATGTTAAATGACAGAATGCAATGAAAGCAATTTTGCAGCATAAAAATTTAAATGAGCAGCAGGATTTCTGGATGCTTATCAAAACCAAGCCAACTAATATTTTAAAGTGTGACCGTTTTTACTGCATACACTAAAATGATGGAGTGAGCCAAAGCCAGTAAAGTCCTGTGTCGCCACAGAAGAACACTTCGGTAGAATTTGTACCCACATAACAATTTAGAAGTTGGTTTGTTTTTCTGAAGATTTGTTTTGGTTTTTTATTCCATCACAAGCACTGTAGTGTGTAAGGTTTTCTGTGGCTCAGGCTGGCATCAGTAGCATGATACAATTCTATAACATCTTTTGTTTTATCTAGAAGTGTATGCACTTCAGTTGTTTACAGACCTGAAATTTCCTCCTTCTTGGTGTAAGGGAGGAATCAACTCAATGAATATTTGCTTACACAGTTGTCTTAATTGTATATAGTCACAACTCTGGACATACGTCATGTGTACATTTTTGGCGAGCTGCTCCAATGAAATCCGTCTCCAGTGACTTACAGCATGGTTAATTTTTTTTTTCAAATAAAACTCATTTATAATAACTGTAACGGTTCTATAACCAGTCCCTGAAACAGCCAGTTGGGATAAAAATTTCATTGTACTCAGTGCCGTGGAGGTGGCACTTTTGCGTATCATATACAAGTGTTCCTTGAAGTTCTGTTTTAGAACTGGAAATTATTTCTTTTTCAGTTTTCTGGCAACTAAATGGAAAATAAAAAATAAAAATTATTTAGGGTTTTGCAGAACCTGAGAGCAGGAGATAAAAAAATGAAAATCCCATTTTCTCATGAAGTTTCTCTTAATTATAAATCATACTTAAATTTGATTATAATTCATATCTTTGTTCTACATTTAGCAGGATTCTTTCTGGAAATAAAAGTCACTTAGTCAAAGCTGATTCAACAAAGTTGGTAATGCTCCAGTTCTTAGTCTTTTTTCAGAAGGTTTCTGACAGAACATTGCTTCAGGAATCATCTTGCCTTGAGCAGCTGACACTGCCTTTAAGTAAAAAAAAAAAGTGACATATACTTCTATTTCGCGGAGATTTTCTCTTGTATTCTCCAGCCATTTGATCTGGTCTGGGTAACAGGTCTCACTATAAATGATGATAAAAAAATAACAGATAAAAAAAGGTAATTAAAACTAAAAACTGGAATGTGTATTGGGAAAACTGAAACAGCAAATATTTTGTGTATGGGATCCCACTGAAGTGAAAATAATGGAATCTTTTGTCCCATTTTTGATTGTGGTTGCAGTTGCATGGTAAATGTTACTTCCAAAAAGGGACACAGCTGTCCAACACAGATGTTAGATTTTTTCAGTCTTAGATTGAAAGTGAAACTTCACCAGTTTGGAGACCACCAAACTTAAACCTTGTGCTGTTTCAACTGTGTTACAGACAAAAACATCGAATTCAAGAAAACACAAAATGAAAGTAAAATTAAGAAACAGAAAGAAGTTCTGGGACCCAGCCTGTGTTTTCAGAGATTATTTTTGGTTTATTTAATTTTATCTATTGTTGGAAAAGGAGGCAGTCCAACCAGGGAAAAATATCAGGAAAAAAGCAATCCCAGGTTTTCCTATATCCTAATAAATGTACTCAGATACTACTGAATGCTACTGACCACTCACACTTCCTCCTGTTTTTTCTGCTTAAGAGCATCCACTTTTTACTGTACTTTAATAATTTAAATATAAATGTCAATAACATTCAGCAGTATTTAACAGCAAACTGGTAAATACTGGTAAATACTGGTAAATACTGGTAAAGGGCTGGATAAGTTTCCCACAAAGATATGTAACAGTGTAACTTTATGAACAAAAGAACATTTTCAAAAGAGAAAAGGTGGTGTAACTTTAAAGAAAAACCAGCATTGACCAGGTCTGCATATTGACAGCATAAATTAAACCTCACAACAATTCTCAGGAGACAAATGCTGTTGTATCCTTTCCCATATGAAGGCTCAGAAAGGCAAAGAAATTTTTTGGAAAACACAAGTGAATAATGTTGAGTGAGGCAGCAGTTTTATTCCCAGTGGTCTGAGTTAGCACCCAAAATAACATCCAAACAGTGCCGCCCTTTCACTGCCATCCTTGCTAAAGTATTTGAAAGAGTCATCTATTCCAAGTAGGCAATTTTGACAGCAACTGGTACTGCTTAAACATATATTAACTGTGTTAAACTGAACTGAATGTAATGCTGGGAAACCTTAATATAGGCCATTAGAAGATGTAAGGAGATAAACTACACATAAGGAGAAAATGCTGTCTCTGGCCATCTGCTTGTCCTGGTAACACACAGAAAATTTGCAATATGCAACAATTCCCTCAACTTGCTGAACAGCAGGTGCCCATCTTTTCCTTCAGCTGTCCAAAAACTGTTCCCTTACAACTCTCCCTGTTCTCCCTGAAGGATTGTTTTGTAATAGTTTTGTAATGCAAATTTAGAATAAGGAGGAACAGGTTCCATTTGAACTAGAACGATCTCAATTTACCTGGTAACCAGTGGATATAGATCCTTATTCTGTCCTGTGAGCATTCTACTTAAATGAATAATCACTTTTTTCCCCCTAGTGTCACATCTTTTATAGATGAAAACTACAGCATTATTTTGCAAACAATAAAAAGCACAGGGTGTGAGGACTGTGAATTAGGAATCCTGTTTCCACTGTGCTGTTTTTCTCAATAAATGCTAAACCATAAGTAAAGCAATGAAAAGAACCAGAATAAGTTATTGTCTTACATCCTTAGCAATCATTTTTGTCTTCACTTGAAAGGAGGTTATTGTTAGTTCAGGTCCTAGGAATGTCAGGCTCAGATGTTACAGAAGGAGTGGAGAAGTGTATTCCGTTCAAAAAAATTCACCAGTTAGGGGATCAAAGGCCAAGATACGGCAATATTAGATTCAATAGACAACTGTGTGTCTTTTCTGCATACATTTTGAATATCTATGTTTTTAATTATGTTCCATATACATTCTGGAAAAGTCTTGTGCCCCACATTTAAAATTTAATGCAGTAAATTAAGATTTTGGGACTGCTAAAATAAAGAATTAAAGCTCCAAATTTACAACCTCATCAAAAAGAAAATATGAATATCAAATTTAGATGTTAGGCATGTAGTCAAAAACTATGATGTCAGCAGCCACTAAACAGCCACTTACATGTCTTTAGCTGCCTCCTCATTCATCCTGGGGATTCCATGACCACTCATAGAGTTTTCATATTCTGCGCCTCTACATAAGTCTCTTGATAGCCAGAAACTAGGTGACACCATGCCTTCAGTTGTGAGGAGTTTGATCAAATAAGTATGTTCTAGTTATGGTTTGACACCAATCAAAACGTTCACAAATTGCAGTTGTGACTGCATTGATTGTGGTGTCTCCACAATGCACCCTTCGCAGCATGTTGTAGGTTAGAGCAATCCTTAGAAAGACGTGAATTTAAAGCTCCCTTTAAAGGGATTTTTATGTAAGTGGATTGGTTGCTCAGCTCTCCAGGGAAAAAGGCTGTTTAGCCCTTCCATCAAAGTCACTGTGTAGAGAGAGAGAGGCTCATGAGGGCCGTGGGTGAAACATGGTCTTGGTGATGAGGGCACTTATCTGGAAAAGAGTATATTTAAATTTCAAGAGACAGAGAATGGAATTAACCCACTTTTACACCCTAGGGAAATGTTTAATCTCCTACTAAACAAGAAAGGGGAAACAATGCCAGCAAATGGTACCAGCAGTCTCCTTTCCTTTTTAAAGAAAACTTAACCTGTCTTTGCATTTCAGCTGACAAGCTGCTGCTGCATAAAACCCTGCAACAGGCTAACTTAGGTTTTGGGCATCCTACCTAAACTCTCAGAGGGGACCCAAATTTGAACCAGTCTGTGCTTCAGCAGCTCAGATCCCTATGTACAATCCTACAATTTAAAAACCAGGAAGTCTATGAAGTTTAGGCACCTCCAGAGCATTATTCCTGTGGCCAAGCACCACAGAAGATTAATTTTGATCACAGATTTACTTTAAGGACCAAAATTGCAATAAAGGTTATTTTAGAGGCTTACCCACAGTACCAGATCTCATCCCTAGTGTTTCAGTGTTATAACTTCTCCAAGTGTACCATCAATAATTTCTCTCAGTAGTATGCAGCTATTATGAGGGTGAAATTGATATACAGAGTTAATGTGATGATAATAGTAGTATCTAGGAAGTTAGATGAAAATGATATGACATAATACCTCTTAAAATGTTGCACAGTATTAGAGACACATTTTAGTCCTTATGACTTGTTTCACCCTTAGCAGGTTACATTAATCTCCTGTTCCAATTACCCTGTTTATGTCTGACGTGGGCTGTAATTTTAAAACCAGCTTCACTTTTCAAGTTCTCTGGCTTCCAAACATTTAAAATTAGAGCCTTCTGGTAGAGTTAGGCTTTATGTTACATTGAAATGGATGTATGTCCGTTCCGTTTGCAGTTATGATTTTTTTTATTTTAGTTTATTTTATTTTGTTCCATTTTAGGCACCTAGAGGAGCAGCAGACAGGAAAACCCTTTGATTTGCATTGTTAATGCAGCTCAAGCCTGGGTCAGGAGCAATCCTCTGGAAGAAGGGGAGATGCTGCTTTCCCTGACAGCAGCTGACCTTGCTCAGCTGGGAGAAGCTTCTGGAGAGTAGGGTGTGAGCAGCAGAGTGTGAAGGACACAGAACAAGCAGAGTGTCCGCAGCAGGAAGAGGCTGGGCAGCCCCAGAGAGGATAAGTGAGCGGGCACACAGCCAGGCCTCCCAGAGGCTGTAAGGAAAAAAAAAGATTTTTCTTTGGACAGGGAAGGAGGAGAGGCTGCTGGAAGCAGAGAAACTGATAAAAGTTTCTGGACAAAGATCAGGACTACAGTTAAAGGACACTATACGTGGGAAGGAGAAGGAGATTTTTTTCTTCCGCTAAGCGAAAGATTCAGGTTTTTCTGTTTATTATAATGCTGAAAGAAACTTAACTTTCAGTTTAGAAGTCCTGATGACATCATGTTCACTTTAAATAAAAATTTCATGGAAGTTAATTTCAAATCTCACATTCACTGTCAGACATGTTTCTTATTCAAACTCTTTCACTTTTAAACAAGTATCACTCAGTAACTCTTTATTATTTTGAAACATTTGTAGATCTTCACTGATGGGAAGGTTTTTCACTTGTTGCATCTCAGAGGTTCAGATTAACACCAGATGAGAAAGCCTATCATCAGACTTCAGGGGTACTTAAATTACTTGAGTTTTCACATTGGGGAAAACAGTGCCACCTCCCACCTCACCCCCTCAACCCGAAGCAAAACAAAACACTAAAAAATGAATAACTGAACACTTGAATTATCTGCTTAATCAAGGCGACAATGTCCACTGTCATCAGAGATCTCATCAGTGTTATTTCACATAGAGGATTAGCTGTGTGAAGTAGAACAGAGACAAAATTCATTCCCATTGGAAATGTGAGTAAAATATTATCCTGTTGATTGAACAGAAGACAGCTTGAAAGAAAATATCCCCTGGAAACCTGTGTCAAGAAAGAGACTGCTGGGAAAGGTAAGACCAAGTAAGCAATGGTCATTTCAGCTCCTCAAAACTGCAAAAACTTTGTGGCTGAATTCCCTTTGACCCTGCTAGGAAGGAAACCTGGGGGCTGCTGATGCTAAGTGACAGGACCATCATCATAGGCAACCACCCAGGCAAATTCACAGCCTCATTTATACCATAGTTAAACAGCAAAGGACATGATTTCTGGCAATGAGACTGTGACAATATTTCACTAGAGGAAGAAAGGGTTCTGTACTCCCTTGAACATCACTCTGAACATACAGGACTAGTATCAGTAAAGAGACTTCTTACATTTATCCGCAGGAAAACAAACATCTGACTTGCCTAGTCCTGTGGTTGGTGGCCTGACACATTTTGGGGGCAGATGAAGGAAATCCAATGAACAGAAACCAGAGCTATGTATAGTACTCTATACCTTGCCATTTTGCCCTCTGCTGCTCTACTAGTAATAATTATTTTTAATAATAATCATGATTTGTACAGAAAAATAAAATGTCACAACCCTTTCATATAATTACTATGCAAGCAAGCACTCGGTTTAACTCTCTCTCTTTTGCCTAGTGAGTATGTGAAAATGTTGAAACAAAACATCTTAGCTGTGCCATATTTTTAAAGGTGCTGTTACCAACACAAGATGCTTTTTCCAGCAGAAGGCCTAATAATGTCAAGAGTGCAGGAGGTCTCATAAGCAGAAATAATGGCGGTTTCATGCAACGCGTGAAATTATAATGCATCTTATGAGTAAATCAAATCACTTTTTCTTTATAATTTCTGAATTCCATAGGGGCCATGAAACACATATTTAAAAGGTGTGCAGAAGGACCTTATTCATTAAACAGCAGAGAAAAGTAGTTGAAGCTTTATTAAAAATTGACTAATAGGCAATCCAGATAATTGAACTGACAGGCTGTTTTGACAGCTGCAAGCAAAAATGTGCTTTCTCTAAACAGTTGGTGTAAATCTTTTAGATTTCTAGAAAGAGGAATGATGTACTGGTTTAACTTTAATCAGTTTATGGAGTTAAAAAAAATTGTAACTGTTCACCTAGTTGAAGCTAGGCTAATTGAAGGTGCTGCCAGTCATTTCAGTGGTAGGGTTTGAGCTGAAAGAATTGCCAAGTTCTCACACAATGAGAAAGGTGGAAGGTGAATACTTCAAACAGTTTTGCTTAGCAGAAAATGTAAATTAAGATGAAAACGGAACTCTCAACTTGATTTCCAGAAAGGCACTGCAATATTCAGTCTGACTGAAGTTAGTGGATTTTGCAAGAATCTAGCAGGTTTGAAAATTAGGCTGCAACTAACTAACAAATGTGACAATCTGCATCTTGAGTGGGCTCACATAAAATAACAGGCAATTATACTGTCTAAATGAAAAAAATAAAAAGGAAGAAAAGGGAAGGAAAAAACCCAAACAAACAAACAAAAAAACAAACAAAAAACCAACCCAACAGAGAAAGGCTACTTATCAGACTTTCCAGGTTTGAGAACTCAAAGTAGGAGGAAGCAAGGAAAAAAAAATTGTAAAAGTGAGGCAGGAAAGACAAGATAGAATTAAAGTTGGATTTTGTAATAATTAGTTCACTAAAAAGGAAAAATTGACCAGGCAGTCAAGTTTCAGAAAAGAGAAAGACATTTTAAAAAGGACAAGCAAGGTATTAAAAAGGCAAAGTAAGTGAAGACTTAAAAGCCTGATGGAAGATTGAATATTTTAAGTATATTATGTAGGTATTGACATACTACATAACTAGAATTGGTGAGGACTTGTCAGTCAAGCATGGAGAATAGGACCATGTTACTTTGTATTCAGTCTTTAGGTGTTCTTTCAATCTGTGTATACAAGTATACATTTTATGTCTTGATTTAGAACAGATCTATGCTCTTTTATAAAGCTCACAAAAAGAA
The DNA here is from genome assembly GCA_013398055.1 of Ifrita kowaldi. Lineage (NCBI taxonomy): Eukaryota > Metazoa > Chordata > Aves > Passeriformes > Cinclosomatidae > Ifrita > Ifrita kowaldi. The sequence goes on from VZRS01004087.1 coordinate 241,337, forward strand.
GGATAAATCAGATGAACTCGCCACAGGGGTGTCACTTCAACTATAGGCATGTATAGAATAGTACAGCAACAGCCAAGAAGAAAGAAAAATCTTAGAAAAAATGAATAGCTGACACACTGAGACAAGTTTACCTGGCGTTTGATTATAACATCTCAAAAATCAGAAGGACACAGCCATTGAATTTCTGTATGTGTTTTTATTTTTAATAAACAAGAAAACCAAGAGTTTTAGTATCCAAACACTGAGATGCTGAACTTATCTTATGTTTGATTAATGTATTGGATTGATGTAATATAACTGAACAAGAAATCTACATGCTGTTTTGAAGGGTTTATTTGATTTGGAGGCAGAAGTCTTTTAGTCATTTCATATGAGAAAGAGTGCTCTTGGAAATGTGTATTTCACAGTTATCAGTTTTAAACTACCCTTTATTCCAAGAGGGAAGAGCAATTGAACCACTGACTATTAGTAAAACTGGTTTGCAAACGAAATTTGATTGATATTTTAGATTTCTTGGGACTATATGTGGCACAGCTTTGTATAAATTATATTTGTTTAAAATGCAACTGAGCTCAGAACTGCCAGGAACAATTTAGACCCCATAAATGTTTCCTCTAAATTGAATCAGAGAAGGCTGAAAAGCCTCTAAACACCGTACAGGGATTCAATGTTTAGGTTTTAAATGAAACAATTTTAAAAATTGGAGCCTTGCCATCATTTATAACACTGTCAGAGTCAGTGCTCCAACAAAATGGGTTGATTTTCTTCTTCTGTTCCCTGCTCATCTTTATTGGATGCTTTCACTGTTAAATGCAGCAAATGAGGGGGGGGAGGAGCAGAGAGAACAAAAGGGTAAATGAAACATTATTATGGAAAACTATTTTCAGAAATTGCATTTTATATTCAATATGGATATTTTTGCCTACACCCAACCCTAAAGACCATTTTTATGAAACACAATAAAGCCATCTCAGATATTTTCTTGTTTCATTAAGTCCAAATACATTAAATTTTTGGTTTCAGTGAAGATTTATGCTACCTATATTGCACAAGGTAAGTGTAAATAAGAGCTATAAATTGCTAAGCGGTTAATGTTGCTTATGAATGGAACTATTGTTCTCTAAACGGCCTGAATTTTAGAGAATCCAGCTAACTTAACGCCTATGAGGTGCCATACAGGAAAAATGCTATAAAAGTCTAATAACAATAAATATGCATTGGTATTAAGTTATATTAGTTTGGGTGAAAGTGCATATATTTAGAACTTACTAGTATATATACAGTTAAAAGGAGTTTAAATTAAAAATGTTTTGGGCACATGTGTGTCCAGCTCACCACATACGTACCTACCCCTTCATTTGATTTGATGCCTTGTTATTAATTCTTGGAAATACAGGCTACATAGAAGTGTCTGAACTATAAGGACTGAAGCATTGCAAGCTTCCAGTGCAGTCTGCAATGAAATTCACAAGTGAAGGACACTCTTGTTTAGCAACAGATCTTTTGTTAATTTTTGGAAAGTTAATATTTTAATACAAGGCCTAGAGAACATACCAGAACCTACAATTTCTTAGAGGAGATGTAGATCTGCTCATTCTGGATGGACAATATCAGGATCTAAACTAAAATCCTAGATTTCAAATCCCTTGTATTATGCCAGATTTCAGTGGCAGGATTCATGGCAACTCGTTAAGCCTCAATAGCTCTACTGTACTCAGTCCACTGTGTAGACACACTTGCTGCATGATGTTAAGAAACAGCAAATATTAATGTGTGAGCAAGCCTTAACTATTGCTAGATGTAGTGTCTAAAAATCTAGCAAACAAGAAAACATAGTAAAGGATCAACTTTCAGTGGAGGAACTGAAAGTTGCCCATGAGTGTCAAAGCAATGCACATAGGATAACAAAGTTAGCTACAAACCACCTACCTTTTGCTGTATGGAGACACTGTCCAGGGCCAGAGCCAGTTATTCCAGAGCCAGTTTTCATGCCGCTACTATTCCCTCCAGTGCACAACACAGTCATACTATAACATTGCTCTACTTCTTCCTTTAAAGGTCTTGGACACATAAAAATGCATTTCTGAGAACCGTCCAGATACGATAAGGAGATGTCCTAATCTATTTGAATATAAAATGTGCTAATATAAAAATGAGCTACTGGTTGTATTCTAACCTTGAGGCTACTACAGCTTCTCTTCTAAGGCTGAAGAAATAGGACATAAAACCATGCTTTGAATTAAAACCACACCTATACTCTGACAGTTAAGAACGTTCGTCTGCTGATTGTCTATTTCTACACAATTCATGGGTAATAAATTTAAAAAGCAACCAAACAAAATAACAACTTTCATGTGCAGTGATTTCTCAAATCGTAATATAACTCACTGTTTTGACTGCAATGGTAACAACAAACATTTATTTGAAAAGAAAGTTGATTGCTTTTACTTTCAGTACATTATCTTTTGGCAAAAATGCTGGTTTCAATTAATGTTTATTGATTCAAAGGAATTCATAAATTAAATTTGATAGGCAGTGGTTCTGAATGGTAATTTTTTACTTATTCTAAGTATGAATTGAGCTTAAAAGAGTGTATCTTGTTCTGAAAATATTGGTTTGATCAGGAAATTTTAAAAAAATTAAAATGAAATGGATTTGAGGGGGAGGAAGTTTGAATAGATCACAGGAAAATGTGGCACATCCTGAAATAGGTTAGAAAAAACATATTCTTACAGGTTATTCCTCCTTTTGCCACATCCTTCTCTTAAAATCAGGCAAAGTACAATTCAAAGTGATCTTCCATTCCTCTGGCTCTCTAGTTTAATTAAACCTGAAAATCATGAAATATAACAAAATTACCCCTCAGCTTCAAGTTAAACTATTCCTTTAGCTTGCAAAAGAGTGGAAGAGATATGGGGAGAAGATGTAAATGGCAGTATAATTAAGATTTGGGAACAGGATATTTCCTACAATGACCAAAAAGTGTTTGGAAGAAACTTGCTTTGTTCATTAGGGCTCATTAAAATTCTTGCCACAACATTTTTTTTCCATATTCATACAGGTCAAAACCTAATCTGGATCAGTACACCTGTCTGCTACACAGACAAGTGCTCATATTTCTTCGTTGCATGCTCAGTTGGAGAATTTTGTTCAAAGGAGCTTTGTAAGAAAGAATTGCCTCATTTTCACTTCATGCTTGCAGTGGACAGTCTTTTGTTAGATATTTTACTGTCTTGTCTTATAAATCTCCAAAGAGCAAAAGCAACTGTGTGTATCGTATCCAAACTTTTGGGTGTATTAGACTGCACAGGTAGTACACATATAAAACTGAAAATAAAACAACATAGTGCAAGTTGTAGGTACTAAATAATTAACATCATTAATCTTTGTCCTGATACACAAGTCCTCATAAACTACAGGGATATTGCAGAGCAGCAATAACATAGCTTCGAAGTGCCCTGAGCCTTCCTTTCCAGAACCACCAGTGCTAGGTTGTAAGCGTTGTTGCTCATCTCATGTTTTTAAAGTGCATGCTAAGTATGGAGTTATTGTTAAGGTTCCATCCTCGCTTTGTGCACATAGGAGAAAGAATTTGGCTAGACTGGCCTCTAGGAGCACATTTTTTATCAGGGTAATTTTAGGCATTTTCAGCCAGTCACAGAAATAATTATGGGGAAAGCAGGAGGTTTGGGGAACACACCAAATAAAACAATAGCATATTTATAAGCCTTTCTTTTTTTCCAGACCTTTTTAAAAATTATTATTATTATTGTTATTATGCATGCCTTTTATTTGGGCTCTGAGAAAAAAAAAAAAAAACAAACCTGAAACTTAAATGTGCTTTATTTTTTCTCACTTTGAGAGTTTTTACTTTTGCCTAAGTAGTCTCTTTACAGATGGTCTTAGAAAACACTTGATGACACAATTTTCCCAACTCCTACAAGTCTGAAATTGAATTCCTTTTAGTTTCTACTGGGATGGAAAGGCACTGTTTATCTTCCCTCTCTATTCTGTGGTTTAAATGTGTGTATCATTCTCTGTGATCACAGCCCAGAGTTAAAACTGTTTCTAATGCAGTGCAATTAAACACAACATGCTAATATCTCCAGAAAACAGATGCCATAATTTTGGCAGCTTTCTTGTATGTTTCTCCCTCTCTGAAAATGCTATGAAACAGTGATACATTTTTACTGTAACATATCACCTGCTTTAAAAAGAAGTACATGATTGTATTTATTTATCCATGTCTATAAAGCACACATGCTTGCATACATAATTTGTTTTCCACATGCTTCTTGTTCAGAAAATACCAGAGCCTTAGAGGAATAAAGGTAGAGGAATAAAAGTAAAGGGATAAAATAAAATAATGAAGTGCAAGCATGTGAGATTTGATTCACAGTAAATTGTGTTGGCTGCTTCCAGAGACAGACTTAGTAGTAAAGCTGTCATGGATACCACAAGTACAACTGCACTGAAGTCCAGAGAGTAGGAAAGCCAAGCTGAAAATGGCAAGGGAGAAAACAGTACTGGGTCTTGGCTGGAGAAACTGTCTGACTTTATCCCTTTCATCAAGACTCACTGCATCTGTGCTACTCTCTAAATAGGATTGAAGCACTGGAAAGCATGGTTTACATAGAGTGACATGAATTTTCTAGTTTATTAAATGCCCCAGGAACTTTCCCAAAAGTCAGTGCTATTTGTCTAAAGAAAATATTTTATCTGAGGATATATATGAGACTTCATAACACAGATTTAACTTCATGAACATTCAGGTCAATGTATAGACTATAAGCAAGTTCAGCCTCAGTTCCAGGCCGTGTTCTTCCGAAAAGAGATTAACCATTTCCTTCCCATTCCCCAGATTTCTCACTTGTGGAGAGAGAAACTCCACTACCTGTGCTAGATTAACCATGCTAGATGAAAGTACGGCTGTTCTTACACAAATTGCCATCAGAAATTTTAAATGACTTGATTACATAGTCAAGATGTGTATTTGTGAAAAATTACCTTCCCAAAAATGCAAAACGGTTTTATAAGGAACCTTAAAACCAATGCAGACACAAATTTTGTTTGTTTGTTTGTTTGATTTTTTTTTTATATCTACAGAAGTTCAAGAGGACTTTGAAGAATTTTGGAGTGAACACGGAATACTGCTGTTATATTTTTATAATTTTGAGTGGAGTCCTTTTCACTCTCCAAAAAACATTTAACAACTGGGGAATATTTTGGTGGAATACCTTCCTAGATATCAGTGGCAGGACTTGAAGGGGGACACAATACAGATATAGCCCCAGAGAGTGAGAGACCACTTGGGAGCGAATGTGTTCAGAAAGGTACATTTTTGTGCTCATTTATGTTTTACATCTTCTAGGCACCTTCACTTTGTAGAGTAAAAGAACCCATACAACCCAACAGAAGGCGTGACCATGTCTTTCCCACTGAAAAGAATCTAATGGAAGAGATTATTTTATTTGCCCCAAATTCTTCTGGATCCTGAATTCTGAATGTAAGAAAAGAGTCACTTCTCAGCACTTGACTGTGTTACAGTATGTTGGGGTTATGTTGTGTCAGCTTATGGAGGCTGATATGCCTCTTACTCTTGCAGAATTATAGGAAATAATTGCTTCTGACTTATTTAAGAGAACAAGTTTCTATCATAAAGTTAAAATAAATAAGAACATGATTGGAAACTAATGTAGTCATTTAAGACTTACACAATTTTGTCTATTTTTCCCTAGATACCGTTCCTTTAATATCTCTAAATTATGCTGTGAGGAAAATACTTTCACTGCCATCTAGATTCGGATTGTTTGATAAATTAGCAGGAAAGTTAGAAAAATGTTCTTTCTCTCTCTCTCTGAAAGCCATAGTAACACTGTATATAGTTTCTTCTCTTTGTGTATTATAAACGATTGAGCAGATTGTGAGTCTTGGGTGTGGGTGGCAATTAAGATAATAATTGTTCATAGAATACAGAAACTGCATTAGAAAATGGAGACATTCCTGCCTCCTTCTTTGCTCTTTTAGAAAGTGAAAAAATGGTCTTTATTATGTCAGATACTCCACTGAGAAATACGCATTACTTTTCAAATAAGATACTGGGTGGCCAACTGGCATAATATTTTTGGCTAATGTTTGTAAATGCTGTAAACCTGCAAGCATTTTTATGATTGCTCAAAGATTACAAGCCAGTTTAGAGCAAGGCTGAGTTCAGAGTTATAGAAGGTTTCAAGCCAATTTCTTTATAGGATGCAGTGAGTAAAAATTCAGGAAGGATATAGTTTCAAAGGTTTGTTTCTGTTCATGGCTGGCTAGCTACCCTTCTCTGTCCTTTCTTTTTTAAGGTGGTCTTTGTAATTTTGCACTTCCTGCCTTTTTTTTTTTTTT
>VZRS01004087.1:249393-296425 GCA_013398055.1 Ifrita kowaldi
GGGGTTGGGTGGGAATTTATCCCTCTGTGCTTGTGCTACTTTCCTCTGTTTCTTCCAATGACATTTCTTGTTGTGTCTGTCTGTGGTAATGATGACCATCCAGCTAATTTTCAGAGGATCACATTGAAACTAACCTTTGGCTCACCCATCTGTTCCTCGCTTTATTGCTTCAAATGTCTCCTTTCTGGCTCATTGTTGAACTGGAATAGAGGCAAATTCCTCTAAGCACAGCAGGGCTCTGCTGGGCCATTTATGACTGCAGAAGTCTGCTTACTAGACTCTGATTCAGTTGCTCTTGTCATTGAAGTTTTCTTACCACTGAACATCTTTCTGGATGCTGATGGCAAGTAAAACCTCTGTGGGTGACAGTAGGCTTTCCTCTCAAAATAAGAAAGGAACACGGCTCATCTCCCATCTTCTGAAATGGTTTTCAAGCTCCCGTTGGGTGTCTTCTCTCCAGGAAATGAGTAGCTCCCGGGTTGTTAAGCTCAGCACAAACACATGAAACTAAAGGTTAGGATGGATAGGTCTGAAAACCTTTGGGTTTTTGTAGTGACATAATAAATAGCCCAGCAGAGCTACAGGTAAATTTCTACTGCAAGAATGCACAGACATACTAAGTATCAAAGTATTTTCAGTGCATTCATTCATAATTCCATTTATACTGGTTGGTAAAGCCTTTAACAGTGCCAGAGTTGTACAAACAGAGAAAGCTACTAAATCTAGTGTATATTATGGATTTAATGTTTTCTGTATTAGCACTTCCCACTTTTTTTTTTGGATGCTAAAAATAAAGAATGTTTCATTTTTCATTCTGATTTACTCCTGAATTTTTCTGACACATTATTTTAATAGAAAGTATTCCCTTTTTATCTTTTCCCACTACAAAAACAAATATACAAATGCAAAACAAACCAAAAAAACTAAAATTCAGAATATAAGAATGTTATAATTACACCAAGCCAGATTTGTTGCTTTGGGAAATTTTGTCCTCCAGATTGCCTTGCTTTCAGTGCACCATAATAAAATATATTTTTATGTAATTTAAAACAGATGTTTTGAAGTGTGTTCTGTAGCAACTGAAGAAAAATGTGAACAACTGAGCCATTAAAATTGCAGTACATTTTGCATACCTTAAGTGTAGAAACTAAGAATTATTTTGCATTGCAACAATCTTATCCTTTTAAATTAACTTGGAGTGTCACGCTAAAACACTGGGCCTGGATGACAGTTAAATGAAAGATCTTCACTCTCCAGTCTAGCAAGCTACACTGAAAAACAGGGAAGGGGGCAGGGAGGCAACAAAATTCTCAAGTAGATGAATACTGCCCCTTAATATCTGTAGTAATGGAGAAACTGTTTGCCATCATGCAAATCTGTGCTTAGTGAGCAAAAAACACCCTGCAAGGTTTTCCATCAATGCCAGTTGCATGCCTACATGGTTTAAAACAAGTAGCCTAATGTAATATAAAAGCATCATACACTTATTTCCCAATTCTTTTTTCTATTTAGCAGAATGTTTTAGTGACTAAATTTGATGCATGTCTATGTGTATGTGCTTTCTTACTAGAATATAGAGTATTTAAAGTAAAATAATATTTTATTTTCAGACTATTTGATATATATTTTGGTATGCCACAGTCAATACTATGGAGAAAAACGAGGTAAACCCATATTTCTCTGTAAAGAACAGATGTACTTTAGCTGACTATTTGCAAGTATAATAGGAAGCTGTGAGTTTGGGACTTGAAAAATGGTTATGTTACTTACAGGAAACATATCAAAACTGAGAGACAGCTGGAAATTGCAGTAGATGAGACACTGGAAAAATCCAGGAACCTCCTGCCAGAATCAGATACAGAAGTATTAGATCCAAATGGATTTACTTGCCTTTCATCTACATAGCTACCTACATAGGCATGTATTATACATCTCTTTGAATTACGTTTATATTACCAGTACATTTGCAAGACAGTTGTTTGGGTTTTTTTACCCCTGTGAAGACATTACCTAAGTCAAAATCTTGTCCCCATCTGAGATTACATACATATTCTGAAAAACCTGAGCAGCTGACAAACTGTCTGTGCTTAAGAAGAATCACTGCAAAAATCCTTTCAGACCACTGTCATTCTACTTGTTGTGCACCGCAGCATTGATATATTTCCAGTAAGACTTGCAAGATTCATGCCATTTTAGCATGTGGATGGTTATGAACACTATCTCTTCCATTTTTATGCATAATCTATATATACATATATATATATGTGTGTGTGTGTGTATATATAAAACATTTGAAAGTTTTTTTCATTATACCTGTTTTTTGAATATTGATATTTAACTATCTTACCTCACTTGTTTCCCTGAAATCCCTTAACAACATGAATCAAAGTCAAAGTATTCACCCAAAATACTTATAACTTTCACTGTTCAAATAAAATGGGGGTAGAATTGGACTCCCAGGAATCAAAGTTACAGTAATAAAATATATCACTGCAGCTATCCCACTAACATGAGCAGGTAGAATCCTTGCCTTGCTAAAGATAACCCAAGGAATATTTTCAGTGTATTTTTACAGAATATCTGCTGGTCCAAAGTCCCTTTGCAAAATTTGATCCTACAAACTAAGAATAAATATGGGTCTTTTAAATTCTCTGTCTTCCGTTTTAGCCCTTGTTCATTGTATTTGTTTTGTGAGTTGCTTTTTTTTTACTGTCTCTTGATATCACCTCCAGAAATGCAGCTTGATTCTAGAAGTGAAACAAACCAGGATATTCTTAAATAAAAATGTATAATAAGAGAACAATGAGGCACATGAGACCATGGTATGTAGCTTTTAAAGGGCAAATTTTTTATCAGTGGAAGAATCAGGTGAGAATGTATGTATGGAAAACCCCTGGCTTATTTGCTCCTGAAACAGAGATTACAGCTGTGGGAAAAAAGGCTGGAGGACCTGTGGTGCTGTAAATATTTTGTGTAGTTCAGATTAGAGTGTCCACTGAGATAATAAATAGGTGCCCCGAAGAAATTAAGCAGTGCCAGGAAAGTTCCGGAGAAAGTTTAGATGATGTCAGAATGTTGTGTTACATTGTGAGCCTGGTGTTCTGATCAAAAGAATGAGAGTAATTTTGGTGACCAAATTTAGTGAGTAAATTCCTTTCTTCTGTATAAGAAAAGTTTCCTTCCATATATCCCTTCTCTGTCTTCCTCTCATCCCAAAACTGAGGTCTCTGAGATTATTTCAGCTCTACTTTTTCAGTATGAAGGTTTTGAATGTTTTTTATTTTTAATTCAGGATCTGCTAGAATGCAGATTATTTATACATTTATACATGAAAAGATAAACAGAGAAAGGCTATCACTGTGAATAAAGAACTCTACTTTACTTGATCAGTTAGTTGGTAATTTTTAATAGTTTCATCGTTTGCTTTTCCACTATGCAGAGTTTTGAGGCAAAGAACTCAAACCTGACAAACAAAGTACTCTATAAACACTAATGAAGTCTTGGAACAAGTTGTGAACCAGGGTAATTATTATTAGGCTAATTCTACAAGTGGGTAGCCTGCATCACAGGAATTAAATTACTTCTGTGTCAAAGAAGAATTCAATGGCAGATCTTAGAAGTCATCTATTCCAGTTTGCACTCCTTTTACTAGACAACGCTCTGTCACTTAGGATCAGCAGTTTTTGAGGAGTTGGGCTTTTAAAAAACTAACATATACATCATTCTTTGTAAAAAAGTGAAATTATTAATATTTATATCAAGGCAGACAAGTCCTTGACCTAAAAGGAGGGAGTTACACAATGATGTGGTTGCAGGCAGCAGAAGTGACATGGGAAAGAAACACGCAGGTGTTACTAGGAGAGGACAAGGAGAGAAAAGAAAAATTAACCCTCTGATTCCCTCTGGTAAATCTTCTATCCCACTTTCTGTACAGGTATCAAATGATGCAAAGGTATGATAAATCCTCAGAAGAAAAACAGTTATTTCAGCAGATGTCTCCAGGTATTTTGTCATTATGCGCCTCTTCAAAAATGCCTGAGAAATTACTAAAATGTAAACCCCAGGGAAAATATAATATTTGGTTCCTAATATTTTCTATTCTTCTGTAATGAAATAATAGTATAGTAATGATATAGAAGTGTAGAAATAGTAAAAAAAGTACAGGAATAGGAGAGAGGCACTTGCAGCCGACAGTCTTCTTGTAGCAGTGCACCAAGGTTGAACCTTACCAAGTACCCCACTGGAATACGCAAAACTCACTCTCACTAAGCTATTGATCTTCTGAAATGTTAGACACCTTCTTGGAAAATGTACTAGAGATTGTGGGAAACTGTTACAAAGCATACACTGAGTTTCATGAGGATATATGTGAAGATACAAACAACATATAAGATACGCTCTCTGATTATAGTACAGTAAACAATGATTTAATTATTTCCCAAAATCAAAAGAAGCCAGACTCAAGCATGTGAGTGGCACAGTAATTCAAATGCAGATCCATTCTTTTTATGTGAAGGCTACAATATTTGCTGACAGGTTGGGAAACAAACCAGGGAATCTAAGAAGCTAAATGCCTAAGTCTCAGCAATCTGATCCCAAGCTTTTCGGCTGAGACCATGAGAAGCTGATAGCCTCTAGGGATACAGCTCACAGAAGAACCTGCAAGGCATATTAACAAGTGGGTTAGACCTGCATCATGTAGCTTTTTATAACTTTTTTTACCTAGGTATGGCTTTGTATATGTGATCCATCAAGACAGCTTTGATCCTTTGGAGCACAGCAACTAAGGAAAAAAAAAAGGGCTAGGAGAAAAGATACACATATAAAGAGTTAGGGATTATAGGGACTTGGCTATGATGGACAGACACAGGCACTCACTGTCTAAAAGACAACACCAGGCATAATACTTCTTTTTTTTTTTTTTTTTTTAAACACAAGGTTTCCCAACCTACCAGAATGTTTCACACAGAAAGACCCACACAAATACTCCGAACAATGGCTATAAAGAGTAAGGGAACAAACTGAAAAAGACTTGGCAATTTGAAAGGGAAGATTCACTGATGAAACACCCAGGAAAGAAACAGAGCCCAGTCAAACTTTCCTGTCTCAGACTTAGTTAGAAAGGACCATGTGAAGGCTGGCTCTAACCTTTGTGTGAATCGCTTCAGCATGGTAGCTGTGAGCACCGCAGAAAAAGAACAATATACTCAGGTGGATGCACTCAAGGTGGCATCTCTTGACTGCTTTTTTTAGTGCTGAATGGAGGAATTCATTCCTCCATTACTGTTACCCCTGCTTAAAAACCAAACCCACAGGCAATTCAAAGGGGCCATTTGTGAATTGTAAACCTGAAACTTCGAAATAATGGGAAAATGAAATATTTCAGGATTCATGAGATTCAGCTTCTCCACTCTTTTAGCAGAGATTTCTTATAACCTTGACTTTAAATGCTGAGCTACATAATGCATGATTATATATTTAAATCCCTATTTGACCTCGTAAGTGAACACCACTTTAAGGAAAGACATTACTAATGGGATTGAAAACATGCAATGAAAAAAAATACAATAGAAAATGCAGTCTTACTCTCACTAGAATATTTGATCAAATTAGGCTTTTTTACACTAAAAGTGTATTCAAAACTGTTAAAGCAAATTAAAATTCTATCTTTTTAGTAATTTCAGGTATTTGGGATTATTATTTCATGTTCGTGGAGATATGCATTTTTATTCTGATGTTAGGTTTTTTAAATATTTAAACTCCATTTCTTCCTGTGTTATAATTTCTGCAGTGTCCTGGTGAACTTCATATATAAATATATATTATTTTATCAGATTGGAGGTGCAAAACTATATAGTTTAAAATATTCATGCTTTCAATAGCAAAGCACCAATCAAAACCTAGTGATTCAACCTTGATATTTCAGAAAACACAACACATTTTGCTATGCTTCTTTTTCTTTGTTGCCCACCAGTGCCTTTCTTTTTCTCTCTGCTCTCTCACAAAATGTCCATATTGAGCTTTATTTCCAAGACTATGCATGAGGTGGCTCAACTCTCAAAGGCTCCTGGCAGTAAGTTCTGCTGCCCTCTGTTCCTGTTTCACTTCGAACCATCTTCATTACTCATGAAGCTTGACAACTCACAAATAGGTCTCTGTCCTATTTGCTGTTTGCTCACACTTGTACCCTTTGATCAGCCCCATCCTCACACTCTCCAGCCCCATCCCTGGAAATGGTTATTAGTACTTTTGTGGCTCATCACTGCTTTTCTTACTGAAGTATTCCTTTTCCCCCCAGGATAATTTCATAACATCAGACTTCTCCTAATATCTCTTATTTTTGTTTCTCAGAATTTAGTGAGGTTGCTTCTTGCTGCTCTTATTGGAGGGTTTTCACTCACCACTATTCAGATAAAAATTTCTCTCCCCCTGTTTTTGGTTTTACTGACTGCCCTTCAGAAGTACCTCTCCACTGTTTTCAGTAGCCAGCTTATGAACCCAGAAATGGATAAAAGATTTCTGGACTAAACTGTCAAAGATGTAAGACTTTTGCGCAGCATTCCCACAGAATTTTGGAGTCTTTTATAACTGTCTATGATATCAAGTAAAGCTTTATGCTGTACTTCATTCATTGCAACCACTCAATGCACTTCTTATTTTATTCCAGTTTTACCTGTTTACCTGTCATTCCGGCTTCTGGATATATCCAGATCTACAAGGAGTTCCAGCAAAGACATTGGGTCATTCCTTCCTGTATTTTTAACCTGTTTCTAGTTACTTGGAAATCTTAGAACAGTATGGTTCAGCTTTACCCTGGTAAGCATCTTTAACACATGTAGAAAGTGGACTGAAACTGTTGTTAGCCTGGATATTTTGAAGGCAAACTTTGGAAACTGCACTTCTTTCTAGTTTTATCATTTGTACAAAAATTCCAAACTAATTGAGCCTACCTTGAATTCATGTTTTGAAGGAAATTAATCTATTTTACTTAAAAGAACAATCATGATGCCTTAAATCTGAGGCCAATTTGCAATTTTTAGTTATTTTTTGTTTATTGCAATGAAAGTAACAAAAAGACAAATATGCCATGAAGTCCCATTAATCATACTCTTCATAAAGTAGAAATGTGGGTTCCCAAAATTTACTTAGGGAAATTAGATGCCTAACTCCCTTGAAGTTTACAGATACTTTAAAAGTTTCCTCAAATAAATAAAATCCTACTTAAAGTTATGATCCAAGTCTCCTTGATTTTCAGCAAAAGTATCGCCATTGACTTCTGTTTAAGTCTCTGAAAGCATGGCTACACAAAAGGTTAAATAAAGAATCCAAAATTCTGCCTCTTTTGGCACATGTTGAGTTATTCTTTAGAAGGATGCTGAATTAATGTCCTTGCTGTTGTAAAATATTAAGCAAAAATATATAATACTATTTGACACGTAGGAGTGCAAATTTAAACAAAAGCAGAGCTCATATATTGCTTTTACTTTCTATCTGCCAGTCAAGCTGAGACTTTACAAAAAATGGCAAAGCAATTTTCAGTCATGTATGGTATATCGTGTAGGTCAAATTCTTTTATGTAAATCTCTTTCACTTGGGTGTTTAAATTTCAATAAAAATGTAATGATAAAAAGTGTGGCTTTTATTTCTCCTTCTTTCTCTAATTCATTCTGAGTTTTGGAGAACAAGTGTTTTATTGAGCATGACACCTAAAAGAGGCATTGTTTTAAAAAGGTGTTAAAACAAGAGTCACATATGTTTTGGATAAGGGAAGTATTACAGGAGGCTTCCCCACACAACCTTTCTTTCCTGTAGGCTGGGGCTCATGAAGCTGTTTCTGTAGGTTAGTTTGAGTTCACTTGAGCTCTTCAGATCACCAGATGAGGGTAGCTTACCTGATGACTGACAACAGCATGGTGCATTTCAGAATTTCCGACTGTTATTTTGCTTTTCATTGCTGTTTTCATGAGAGGTTCCTGTGTAATGAACGTAAAATATTCTTAGTGCTAAATTGTGCCTAAAATTAGACAGTAATTTGCTTCTGTCAGCCCCTTAAAAAAAAAAAAAGAAAAAAGAAAAAAGAAAGAAAGAAAAGAAAGAATAGAATTCACTGATTTCAGAGCTTACCTAATAAGACAGGCTTTTCTGAGTTAGAAATCAGTCATCATGTCAGGCTTTCATTTTGTAGTGAGCAACCTGAGGAAATGGGTCCTAAGCTGATCTCCCTTCAATATGTAGATGACTGCTTGGCCTCTGAAACACTCAGCCTTTTCGCCTGCCTCATTATTTACTTTTGAAGTGAAGAAGAAAGGTGACATGCACCTCTGAGAGCTACAGTATTTCCTAGCAGCAAGATTCACTTTCATGTGTGATGTGGGTTAGATCCCAAACATTGGATAATATGACACATACTATGCTATTGTACAAGTTGTGAATAATAAACATTACAGAAATCCGCACAGGGAATACCACGTGCTTTTGGGGAAAATTCTGAATTCGGAAACATAACTACATCTCGGGGAAGATTTTAAACACCAGTCAAATGGAAAGTGTTTGTGTGTACCTTCAGTTGTAGAAATACAGTTCTTTGCAAATACAGGAAGAGCTGGTTTACACTATCAGAGAGCAAATATTTGTGTTTATTTTTCTTTTGTCTGAAATATGATTGCCTCAGGAATTTTTGGAACAAGTTAGTGCCAATGTTGTACCACAGGGCTAAAGAAAGCACAGGCTGGAGTAAGAACTGGGCAGGAATTAATGCTTTTGATTTGATGCATTATCTGGAGGTTTACATTATTTCCTGTCCTTAACCAAATCTAAAAGTAGAAAAAAGGACAAATGAAAGCAAACTGAACTGAAACAAATCTTTGTTGGGATTAAGTAATTTTTTTTTTCAGAATGCCTTTAGATTTCAGTGTTAAAAGAAATTGTTCTGATAATGAAATGAAAAAAAAGCACTTCTATGCAGAAACTTAGAATATTTTGTTAATTTTCCAAACAATTTGAGGCAATATAATGCAATCCACTGTTTCCTTCCTGAATTGTTTAATCTTTGACAACTCCAACTTTTCAATTAAATTTAATTTTCAATTGAATTTGTTTATTTTGCACAGGTTTCCAAGCACTACCAGTATGAGTGACTAGTGTCAATGTGCAGGGAAGGGGAAGAAGTAACTTTAAGTCTATTTAATGTTTCAAAATCTGTGGAAAAATTTGGTCAAAGGAAAATTCTGACTGAAAACCAAATGAGTTAAAGATTCCTCTTTTGTTTTTCTTAACCCTCTCTCCTGTTGGAGACAATATAATGGAGGTTGGTTTAAAAATAATTTTTCCGTGCTATGCTGTTAATTTTCTGGCACAAGTGTCACACACTAATTTTGTCATTAGTATCACAATGTTAGATAACAATGGTGACAATAATCTCTCTTTCCTCTTTCTAGAAGCCCATGTGTAGTTTTTGCCTTGGTCTAGAGAAAAGCTTAACAACAAACATAATTCAATGACTGTTTTGAGTTCTGAAGAAGAAGGACATCTATTCCCTTGTGTTATTTAGAAGCTTCTCAGGGATTGCACAAGGACACTTACACATGTAGTATATAGTTTTATTTTTTTTTTCATTTGCCAACCTGTTCTGTCGTGACAAATTCTCTGGATAATTCTTCCAGCATGCTATCTGATAGGGATAAATTCCTTCCATTTTCTCCTGTTACCTGGAAACCCTGGTAGGAAAAAAAGTTTTTAGTTCTGTTTGTTCCTAAATAGTGTTACCAAAAATTCAGTCTCATCCACAGTTATCTCCTCTGTTATCAAGTTAAAAAAAACCATACCTTCTGCTTCCTAAAGTATTAAGTACATATTGGTAACTCCCTGGAGGGAAATGTGAACTGACAGGTAACATAGACAGTACTCTTGCTGATAATGAGAGTGGAACCTTTTCTTTTTAACGTACAAACTCAGCTTTGATTCATCTTTGCACTACCCTTTTGTTCTTAAAGAGTATCAAACATATTATAACATCAGAATCAGTCAATGTTACATAAAGCCCACATTCTCTGACACTTTCTCCGTGGGACTGCACAAAAAGGATATCACCTTGTCATGTCATCCAAAAATGGAATAACTTCTAAGAGCCCTGTTTTACAAATATTCACCATCTGTTTATCTTTATGCTCTGAGAACAACTTCAGTGTTTTTTCTGGAGTTGCCTGCTGAATCTTAGGGTCTACATGTGTGTGAGTTCATGTGGGACTGCAAACTAATGAGGCAGCAATCTTCCTGTCAGTTCAGGACTATATTATCTACTCTGAATAAGCTCAGGGCTTGGCATGGAATTTGTACTGGGAACACTATAAAGCACAGCCACAAACACGACACAAAACATAGGAAAAGCATATGTAGTTCATTGTTTTAGCTTTACAAAATTATTCTGTTCATATGGAATCTCAAAAACACTAACAAATCCCTCCGTGTTAAAAATACATAATTTCATCTAGCATTAACATGGAAAGATGGCAAGATATTTGTGTCCTTCTACCCACTTGGCTAATGCCTGTGAAATAAATATTCTTAGTAACATTACATTGTGGGAACCCACTGTGATAGACAACCATATTCTGCAAAATACTCAGTTTTTGTTAAAGTTAAGACATATGTGAGACAAGCCTTAGTGAGCTTAGGGAGCAGACCACTGGATACCCATGCTGAAACTCTTTACCTGTGTTTTAGGTGCAAAGAATTAATAATAACCAAAGTGTAAAAGGAATTTAATGTCTTTCTTCCCTGGCTGTCTGGTATTTTTCTCTCTCTTTTTTTTTCTCAAGTTTAAAATGTCACTATTTAAAACACTCAAGAGGTACAGTAAAAAGTAAGTAACTGAATGGAATTTTCTAATGTCAGCTGGACTGCATTTGGACAACACTTTGGGATTTATCCTCCCTTGTAACTGCAACTACTATTAATGAGAGTGATACAGAAATGTTACGAGAAAAACGCTGTGCTGGTGATGGAGAGCTCTTTCAATACTTCTGTATGCCTTCAACTATATTCAGAAAAAGCACTAATGGAATACCAGAGAGAGCTTCTTACAGATAGGAGAAACACATAGCTAATAAGTGACAGAAATGATTGACATTAAATAGTTCCCTTTTGTATACATTAAAGATACACTTTGTTTAAAAATTTTGCCTTTAAAATTTGATGTCAGCAGCTCATAACGAAGTGCAGAACTGGAACTTGGTAAATTTTTTTCATGGCCTCTAAGTAGTACTGATTCCCATTAAATCTTACTGGTAATTATTGAATGATAGTTAGTAGTTTCATAGTTCACAATCTTAACATATTTTGCATGGCAAATAAGTTCATGTGTATTTTTCCACAGAAAATATTGGCTACTTTCTGAATATAAACAAAAGAAGAGATTTTCTGTAGTATCTCTTATGTAAATTGGCTAGGAAAGAGTGTTACCACCACAGCCATACACTGTTCTTGGAATTTAAATACATAAATTTTTCAGTACTTGGAATTTAAATACACACAGTTTAAAAGAAAGTAAGATGAAACAGTAGTTGTACTAAAGTTTGTATGGATCTGACTCTAAATGCCTATGCCTTTCCCATGAGAATATCTTCACTTTTCTAGTTTTTACACCTTCAAAGTTCAGTTAGCTCCCTTCCATTTTTTCCAGGAACTGACAATGCAATATGCAACCCTTACCAATGTTAAATCAAAGATGACTGGATTACTCGCACACATATTCTGATGGAATACTCAACAGGTCAAGAAGACCAAATAGCTACTGACTTTAAACTATGGTTTTACTTTGATGAGAGCTCCTTATTTAGCTTCTTCTCCCCACCAAGGTTCTGGTATCATAAGAACATATATACAGTCTACATGAAATAGAAGAATCAGACCTACTTTGCCTAAATTTGGCTGAAATAAATCAACTGAGGGGAAGAACAACAACAACAACCACCAGAAAAACAAAAACCCCAAACCAAGCCCAAACAAACAAAAACCCAACCCAAACAAAAAAAAAAAAAAAAAAAAAAAAAAAAACAAAAAAAAAAAAAAAAAAAAAAAAAAAAAAAAAAAAAAAAAAAAAAAAAAAAAAAAAAAAAAAAAAAAAAAAAAACAAAAAAAAAAAAAAAAAAGGCAACCACACAGGAATCACAAACTGATTTTTTAGAAGTTTCTATGGCAATGAGTGATAAAAAAATGTAAGCCAGGGTACTTAAACCGTGGTTGGTTTTGGTTGGTTGGTTTTGGTTTGCTTAGTTTGGGGTTTTCTTTTTTTTTTTTTCATGTAAAGAATTGCAGTCCCTAACCTGGGATTTTAACTGGCAAATCTGGGGGTTCACTGACATGAATTCTTGCATTTAACTGCCTAAGCCTGCTGATCAGTTTGCTTTGGGAACTTCAGGTATCAGTGGGACCAGGGTGATTTTCTTGAAAGAGATGGGTTTGCATGTAACCAGCTGAGAAAGAGTCACCTTTTTCAAAGCATTCAGCAACACTACTATGCCTTTATTCCAGGTGTATTTAATAATTAAAACAAAGCAAAACAACACAAAAAAAAGCAGCTCCCCCAAAAGAAGCAAACAATTATTAAAAAACCCCAAACAAGTAGAAAAACTATTGTCTATAAGCTCAGTTGAAACCAAATATGGGTTTTAAAAAACAGATGTACAAAACTCACTAATTCATTGATCAGCATTTAGCAAACATTTCATTTTAGAGAATCGGGAAAATAAGAACCTATTTTCAGCTAAAGATGTTTAAAAACTACTGAATATGTTCAAAATGATCAATTAAGGCGTGTCACAAGTTATGGGATGAAAGATAGAGGTGACCCTTTCCCTCCACTCAGCATTGGTGTGACCCCAAACTGCAACAGAGAAGATTCCTCATGACCATCAGGAAGCACTTCCTTATGGTGACCAAGTGCTGGCAGAGGCTGCCCAGAAAAGCAGAGGAATCTTCCACTTTGGTGATATTCAAAAGCCATCTGGGCATGGCCCTGAGCAACATGTTGAGCATGGAGGTCAGAGGAGTTGATACACAGAGGTCCCTTCCAACCTCAGCCAGTCTGTGATTCTGTAAAACAACAATCCAGTCTTCCCTCTGAACTATTTACGTGTTTGCTCTCCTTTTAAGTTAATGCAATACAAGACACACACTTAGGGATTGAACTCTACTATTTTATTTTGCTTCCTGTAAAGAAGTTACTAGCCCTCAGAAATATTTCTGAGAAGAAACAAATGTTCTTCTCTTGTTCCTGGCTCTGGAGGACAACTAATTTGCAACACTTTAAAATCAGCTTCCAGGTTTTTCTTAAATACGTGGCCTTCATGGCCTATCTGCACTTCTATCCTCTCTAAATTTTGCTTTGTAACCACACCCTGAATGCTGCAAATTGCAGTAATAACTTATTAAATATTATTCAGCAATGATTGATTCTTATGTAACTGTACACTTTACAGATATTGAAATTTTACATAAAACTTTTTTTCTTGATTCTGTTTGAAACAGAAAGATAGCATTTTGTCTCATGAGGTAACAGTTTTCATTTTTTTTTCCAGAGCCTCTCAGTTTAATTAGTCTTTAATTACTGGTTAATTTTTCTCTAAGTTATCTGCTTTTCATTCACATGTTTAATAGCCAGCTGTATTTCAGCAACTTGAGGTGAGATCTTTGTATATGAATTTGAAAGAGAGATATGAAATCAACTTACATAGAGTAATGCTGAACTAGCGTCATTTGGAATGACTTTTTTAAGATGCAAGATTTCCTTTAAAGAAGTTTTTGAGTCTGATTCTTCTGGAGCTGCTGAATAGCCTCTATAAGAGATAATTTAAACATTATGGTTTACTTCTTGCTTGTGTGATTTTTTTTGTCCCCTGTGTTCATCTCCTCTCTTCATGCCAGCACTAACAGAGTTTCACAGGATGTGCAGATCTACACTGGGATAACAACATCAATCAGATGTCACGCCTCAGCATTTCAGCCACACAAATTCAGCAATACTTTCCTTAAAGCACAACTGGATGAATACGTTCCAATTCCATTTTGATTATCTACTCCTTCCTGGACCCCTGCAAGTTCTTTCTTCTGAAATAATAAAGATGAGACAATGACTGGGGCAGATCTGGGATGTGATGGAAAACATCTTCTAAGTGCTTTGGTGGTAACTGCTACTCACAGTTCAGAGCCTGGCAGAGCTGCAAGATCTGCGGTTAGGAGGGGAAGTGTCCTCTCTGTAAGACTGCTGTGAGAATGGGAATAGTGAGTTTTTCAGTTCAGTATATTTTTTTCCTGGTGAGAATATTTAGTCAAATCCCCCCCAGGCAATTTCCAACTGAAAGATTACTCTAGAACTGGCAACCAGCTTGATGATTTCTGCGATCTACCTGATACATTAGTTGTCTGAAAACATGCTAGATAAGATGTGTTAGATCAGACTTTGAAGTAAATAAAAGGACAATTTGTCAAAATTTATGTAGGAGACACTACCTTGAACTGTGTGAGACATTTCAGATAAAGGATATTTCCTTCATTCCTTCTCTCTTCCTTCTCTTAAGTATTTTAGAATAATCTAAAAAAAGCTTCAGAGTAGCAAGGAAATTTCTATTTAGGATCTCTGCAGACATTGCCTCCTTATTCAAACGAGAGGAAAATTTAAAAGTCAGAAACTTCAGTCAGTAGGGATTCTCTGTCAATCTTTCTTTTTTGAAGAATACCCCAAAATTCTCTAGAAAAAAAAAATAGACAAATTAATAGTAACTTCACATCCTGAGACAAAAAAAGTAATAAACACTCCACACAGTAACTTAATAAGAAGTAAATCTCAACTACAACTTGTAGACTGTTTATGAAAGTACAAAAGAAATTAATGTCTCAGAAAAGAAGAGGCAAACTTTCTAAATAAGACCTGATGACAGAAATGCTGAAATCTTAGTGGCTGAGAAGGAAAGGAGAGAAAGATACACTTGACAGAACTGATTCCCATAAAAAAATTATTTGCATCTTCTGACAAGACATAGAAAAATTTGTGGCCATACATAGGCACTCAAACATGGGGTGAGCAGTCCATAAACTTAGAATAAACTTAGTCCTTCCAATGGGCACTCACTCCTAATTTTATCTTATTCTCTTGATCATTATCCTGCTGCAATATGTAAGAAAAGAGAAATAGTTTGCTTTCCATAGAAGTGACAAAGATGTAGAGAAGGTTCCTGAGAACAGATATTTGTAGTTATAGATAGGCATCTTGGTTTTTCCTTCACTCCCTCAATCACTTAGGATGTAAGGATGTGTAGATACAAATTAATTTGGGTTTTCAATAAGAAGAACAAAAGATGGTAATCTTTCTAATATATTTGAGCGTGCATAAAGACAGGTATTTCTCACAGAAACAGAGTCAAAAAGACAATAAAGAATTCCAGATGTGAATTTGTCTTTTCAGCTCCAGAGACAGCTTGCTGCAAACCAAAACAATCCCCTGAAAAAACACCACTTCTTCTAGCAACAAACAAGTGTGTCTGGAATCATGAGGATCTTGCACCCTCAACATGGGAGGAGGTGAGATCTCTGATTCCATAAGTGGCTTTTTTGGTCTGAAGAAGGAGGGAGGTTAACATGTAAGAACACCAAAACTGGTCTTTGGGAAGACATCTTTATCCAAACGTAAATTTTACGGCAATTATAAATTGAAGTCAGTGAGGTTATGGTGGTTACAACTGAGGGAAGAAATTAGATATTAGCTCAGTATTTCTATTTGTTAGGACAATGATGAAATGGTTCTACTGCAGCTCATTATTCAGTAGTGTTTAAAAATTCTGTGCCTATATTTTCCTTGGCTAAACTTAACATACCAAAATAATTTTTCTCTGTTTGTTATGAAAGTTGATTTAATATAGTGCATTTTCTTTGACACTAGATTTCCAATAAACGTAAATTCAGCACTGGGAATACTGAATGGATTGAAGGAATTAGCATATCTATTTGAAATAGTGTTATGGAGAAGGAAAAACCCAGGATATTTGATTTTCAATAAAACTTCTGGTAAAATTTGAACTTGTATAAACTGATCCCTGGCTTTTTGAAAATAAGAGGAACCAATTTAAAAATATGAAATTGGAGCTTGAACTGGGGGATGGGGGAGTGAACTAGCAGGAAAATACTGGTCATTATATATATGTTATCAGCGGACTCCCATAAATAGAACCCCAATATCTAAAATTAAATATATCATATACATTGGGATTAAAAAGAGTAATTGGTTTATTGTGGGCTGATTGGTGTACACAAGTCAGAGACGTGTACTTTGGATCTCTTATTCTCATTGCTGACTGCAGATTTAATGCAATCATTATCCAAGGTCCAGTGTTTTCAAATGAGATTTAGAAATCCTTCTCCATTAGACTGCTGTTGAGGAGGAAAAGAAATTGTAACAAGAATTTTTTGTGTGTGAAAATGATAAAGCCTGTTACCATTTAGAAAGCTCTGTTGCAAGAGACTTACAGGAGTTCTATAACTGTAAAAGACAGACCCTGCCTATGGAGTTGCTGATCCTTGATCATCACAACTTGCGGGCAGCTGCTATTTTAAGCAAGCACACCAAATAAAGTAAACACAAATACAATATTCTGTCACTTCTCTGTATGGCAAAATAATCAAATTTATTGATTATGACTAATAATCAATAAATTTGCATCCAGGTATGGAAGGAAATATTGAATGACATAATATATGGGATTTTTTGGGTTTTGGTTTGGGTTTTTTTTATATACAGTAGCATAAGCATGCATCATAGATATTTGAATCTAAACAGAAGCTACCAACAATATTCAATTTCTTGTTTTACCTGCTATGACTCAAGTCTCAGTTCTGACTTTTTTTCAGATAAACTCTGGTGGTATAAAATGTTTTTTATCATGACCTGCCTGTCTGCAAGGCAACACAAGATTATCTAGACTGTGGAAAATAACCCAAAAAACTAGAGTGGGATAAAAGGCAGTTACTTCGCTTTATTCACTGTGTTTAGTTTGGACAGTAGAGATAAGTGTCCATAATAATTGCAAAAGAGCTACTCATGGTAAAAAATGTCAGCCAAGGCTACTAATCCTGCTGGGATGACAACTCTAATAAAAAAAAAATATCTCAGGTGTATTTGTTTGAGGCTGATTTAAAACACTTAGAAATATTGTTTGTTTTTTCATTTGTTTCTTTAGTATAGGTGCTTAAGTAATGCCTTAGATCAGGGCCTGGATGTTTATCACCTAGGGTGAGCCTGTCGGGGTCAATAACAAGCTTTCAAAAGTGCATGATCTTGAAAAATTGTTCTCTAAACACAGCACTTCTTGTGAATGGAAATGTTGTTTTGCATGGGGTGAATCAAGTTGGAGTCTTGATTGTAGCTGTTCCAGAACTGTAATCCTGACCTGGTTACTGGCATTGTGTTTGGCCTTGGATATCTCCCAGCTCTGTGCCTCAATTTTCCTGCCTGTAAGGTCTGGAGAACAATGGCTGACTCTGAGACCGAATAAGCTGTTTGTATAGCACTGAGAAGATGTGAAGTGCTACAGTGTCACTAGTTTGACTGCCTAAGAACTATTTTAAAGAGCAGCCTAGTAAAATCAAGAGTGCTTTTGTCCCATGTATTTGTCTGTACTTGTTCCTCTAGATGACCTAAAAGGGATTAACAGCTATTCCTAGGTTAATTGGCCTCCATGGCATCTCTTCTCTAGAGTCTGGAAGGGATATGCTGGCTGCAAATCCAAATCCCCAGATGCATTTTAGCAACTAATACGGTAAGTGAATCAGCTGGTTTTTATTAGTTTTTCAAGCAGTCTGATGGATTTTAGTCATCTAGAATGGCCCAAATCAAATGACAGCTGCTTTTGCGTATTTTCTCTGCAGATGTCATTTTAATTACTAACATCAGTGTTACATGTACTTCCTACAAGCTAATACTCTAATTCTTCAGCTGAAGATTTTCAAGCATTTCAGATACTATCTGAGCTGAAGTACTTGTGTGAAAGATTAAAAATAATAATGAAGCACGTCCTACAAATCAGAATGTCATTCTTCAAACTCATTGGAGGGTGGCAATACTTCTGTGTGTTGGGCAGACAAGAGTAGTTGTTATCAATTACTTTAACATGAGTTCACAACACCATCCAAAACAGTCTAATATTCATTGATTGTATTGTTTGGGCAATTATAATGTCCTTAGAAAAGCTTTCAGTAACAAAAACATTGTATTGGAGAAAAAAATTGGTTTCAAGGGGAGTTAGACTTCTAACTGCTTTTAAATAGCTGAACCCTAGTCTCATTTTTTAGTGATCTAGCCAAAATTATCATGTCAGTATGCCATACTACTAAGAGTTGCCAAACATCAGATGGACTGGAACCTGAAATCACATTTTTTTCCAAACCTCTGAAGCTGCCATTCAAACATAAGTCTGTAAGACTTGTGATGAAGAAAACATGAGGCATAGATTGTCTAAGGACAAATCTATATTATTTCAAAGGTTGAAATTTTGGAGGAGGCAGCAGAATACTAAGACAAGATTTAATACTTACAAGATACAACAGTATGAACCATGCAAAATTCATTTTAAATAAAGTATTTAATGACTGGAAACAGCTGCAACGTTGATAACACTATGTGCTTTTGGACTGCTGAAGGATAGTGTAACTTGTTCAAAGAAGAACCACAAAGCTGATGAAGGGTCTGAAGCACAAGGATCTGTGAGGAGCAACTGAGGGGGCTGGGAGTGTTTAGCCTGGAGAAGAGGAGGCTCAAGTGTGATGTCATCGCTCTCTACAGCTCCCTGAAAGGAGGTTGTAGCCAGGTGGGGATTGGCCCCTCCTGCCACACAACCATGCGCAGGATGAAAGGACATAGTTCTAAACTGCATGAGGGGACGTTTAGGTAAGACGTTTGAAAGAAATTCTTCACAGAAAGAGTGATTATATATTGTCATATGTTGACCAGGGAGGTCATGGAGCCACCATCCCTGGAGGTGTTTAAGGAAAGGCTGGACCTGGTGGCATGGTCTGGTTGACATGGTGATGTTTGGTCACAGGTTGGACTAGATCTCAGAGATCTTATTCAACTTAATTAACATTAAAAATACCCTAAATAATAACTAATCACTGTTAAGAAAAAAGACTCTCTTTATGTTTCTACTGAATTTATCAAGTAAGCTTTGTATAGATGGAGGTAAGTGATTTTACTACCTCATTTTGTATTACTGCTATACCCAAACAGCAAAGGTTTTATCAAGCAGTTTAACTCCTGCAGTTATTTTAGTCTTCACTTCAGAGTTAGGTCATGGTTTATGTTATCCTTACTCCTAGGAACATTATTATTATTTATATCATTTAGGGCAGATGGAACAGGGACTTCTGAAAACATACACAGATCCACTTATTCCTTTGAAAGACTAAATAAAGAAAACACACCCACAGGTGAGAAATTCTGGATATTCTTTAGTGTGTCAATGCAACAAACATATAAATTACCTGTGAAGAAAGCAAGCATTCAACATCACTCTAGTGACAGTGATGATAATAAAAATAATAATAAAAATAATAATAATAATAATAATAATAATAATAACAATAATATTGAAGCTGTCACTGTTAGAGTTCTCCTGAGTTGGTGTGAGGAAGAGGGGCAAGAAAAAGGCATTTCACATGGCTGTTTAAGAAGTTAGTTTGTCTTTTACTGTAGTTAAACAGATCTGTTTTCTTTTTCACTAACATTACTTACAGAAAGCTTCAGGTAAGACCCGTATAGAAAATAGATGGAGTACACAGGTTAGACATAAAGATCCAGTGGTGTTATTACTGGAAGGACAGAATACAAGCAGAATTACCTTATAGAAAGAAGCAGAGAGAACATGTGCAAAGAGAAACACAGCATCATACATAGATATGAAAATAAATATTTAACATGCAGAGGTGCATACACACACATGGAAAACCATTTGATAGCCATAATCTTGGCCTTAGTAACAGGGAAAGTTTTATTCTATGTGCAGGGTTGGCTATAGGAAAGCACTGGGTTTGTTTTTAAAAATATTTTTAGAGAACAGTAAGAAAACTATGGGAAAAAAAGTCATATTGCTATTTAAAATTAATTCATGCTTTTGTGATTCTTCAGGTGCATTTTTATTCTTTACATTTTACAGTATAAACAGGGAGTGAGAATTAGGTCTCTATTTACCTGTATACACCTGATCACTTTTCATTGGGAGGTATATGCACCAAGCTCTTAGTTGAAGAACAAGATTTATAAGTCCTAAAATACAAATCCTAACGAGCTTTATAAGACCTAAAATACAGAAGACATTCAGTGTGAGAGAATAGGACTCTACCAGGTGCATACATGCACTTAGGAACTTTTATTCTTTCATTTTCTGAGAGAGAGAAGAAAGACTGTCCAAATTATATCAGAAACAACACCAGCTTGAAAGTCTGAGAGCAATGCAATGAACTCATGCGGTGAAACATTAAATACAGAGAATCCCCCAACTGATATTTCCAGTCTGGTTGGTCATAAATTATTTTGTTATGTTGCTTGGCATGTGACTTATCACAACATCCCAACACGATCAACTGGAAATAGCTCACTGCAGTATAATATATAAAACATGTAGAAACACAGGAGGAAACTGTGCTCACCCTAATGAAATACAGGTTTTGTCTATCCATTTTGTTAATTAGCAAAGTACCTCAGATCTAATTATGAATCTCTCTTTAATACGCTTGCTTCACCCTGCACATCATGGGCATACCCCAGTAATTATGCTGCATAAAACTAAATAGAAGTTATGTCCTCTGGTGTTTGACTGCAGAATCTTTAACTCTGTGTACGGGGATATTTTTATTTTTGGAGTAATTTTATAAAAATATTACTTAAATCAATCCTACTCTCTCATCCTTACTTTAGCTTTTGAAATTACGTTATGAATGCTTGATGATAGATTTCATCAAATGTATCTTTAAAACATCTTCTAAATCTATATTTAACCACAAGGTTGACAAGTCAGTGTTTTGTTCGCATCTGAACTGCCCCACTCCACAAAGAACCAGCTTTGCTTAGCAATCTCCCTAATTAAGGAGACACGGGGGAGAACTTTTATTCTTCTTCAGTACTTAGAACCTACAGACTGGAGGTCAGTTCTGGAAGACATTTTCAGTCTGGCAGCCCTGTCTGCAGGTAGCGCAGCGCTCTGATGTAGGCAGAGACCTTGTGATCACTGAATGGGCTTGGGGTAGAATAAGATGCAAAACATGCAAAATACTTGAAAGCAGCCTAGACAGATATTTGCTAATAAACCTTTAATCTTGATAGTGCTGTATCTGTATGGAGGGAGAAGAAAAGTGCAGACTGCCAGCCCTGTTTCTGTCCTGTCGCTGGAAGGGGAAACTGGGCATAGAGGCAGGGATGCAGCTGTGATGCAGCAGGATAGACAGCTGGATACCAAGGAAAGGGTAATCTTGGGTACATAACCGATATGACTTCCTGTGCTATGTCCATTTGATCCCAAATTTCTCCCAGCATTGGAGAGACTACATTGGCCCCCACACTGCAAAGAGGGGGCCATGAAGAGATAATCATCACTTGGAGAACTAGAAAGAGAAGCCCTCCTTTTTATTGCCTAGTATGTGAAACACTAGAAGCTATGTTGCATTTTAAAACTCAATACCAATTATATACCTCAATACCTGCCATGATGTCTGGTAGGGAAGACTGGGACGTGGGCAGCAGGACAGAGCAGTAGGAAAGTGTAATATGAAAATTTCTCAGAAAACTCACTGTGGGGAAATGACAAACTGATTCAAAGTTTTAATGCCTAGGGAACATTTGACTAAAAAAACCTTAAAAAATGTAAGATAATATAATAGCACTATTGTGTCTAAGAACTTGAAAGCAGAGGCAGCAGCAAAAGTCAAATCTCATGTTCAGAGCAGTAGTGGAATGTAGAACTCCCATTGTCTCACACTCTGAAGAATGAGAACCTAATTTCTCCTTCTACTCATTTCTTATAGTAGAAGAAGCAAAATGTATTTACAAAAGTGTCTCTTGACTCCATAAGCTCTCTTGCCTATTTATATTTCAGTTATAAATAAAGACAGTATGTCCTAACTTAAAAGCATATTTTTCCTGCCAGAAAAGTAAGACGATGAGTTATTAAATGGAGAAGAAAGAAGTAGTAATACAGTATGTTAAATACAAGTGAGACAGCTATCACATTTCTATTCAATACATGAAAATATGCCCACTTTTTCTTACATTCATTCTTAAATAGCAATTCTGGCATAATTGTTCTACTACTACATGTGGATTGCTAGTGTCTGAAAATTTTTAATCTGTATATTCATACCTTTATGATAACAGCTACTAGACAAAATTAATAAGAAGTCTGTTGCCAGTACCCACAGGATTTGATTGTTATTTTCAAGGAAGAAGCTGCAAATTTAGTTTCCAGCATTGTTCCTTGATCTATTAATTCTGTTTCAGTTCAAGAATATGTATGTTCATGTGTAAGTGGCCATATCTCGTTTTAAGAGTTGTCTTTCAAAGCTAATGAATGCATGCATAGAAGTGGTGTTAGTAAAAAAGAGGATGGCATGCATATACCTCTAGATACTGTACTTTCACTGAAAATACTCTTTGAACTGGAGCGTCAGCTGTAATACAGGGTTTGTATGAGACTATTGCAGTTCATGCCTGCCCTTAACTAGCCAACAGGTACTTTATCTGTTGATTTCTAAATGTATCTGATGATGGAATAGTGAATGTTCTTGTGTCCTTTTTTCCTCAGGACTGAACTTCACAGTAGATGGTAAATTTGTCTTGGACCAGAGAAAGAGCTCAGTGATGTCAGTGAAATGTTAGAAGCCAAGACAGAATCTGTTGTTGCATGGTAGAGTGGGAAGTGAGTTCCTGAGCTGAGCAGTCTAATCCTTGATCACTCTGAAGAAACACATCAGAGTCCTTCTTTACATAATTGTTAAATTTTGTTTTATAAAAAAGTATTTTTGCCTTGCCATAATATCTTCTCTTTATACTTACTATCCCCCTGGATGACTGCCTTTCAATCTCACTGCCTAGTATTTAGAAAGGCTTTCCTAGTACATGAACAGTTTATACTGCAGGAAAAGCAAAGGTCTATTGTACCCATAAGACCAGAAGTGCACTAAGCAGGATTTCAATATTAGGCTTCTTTTAAATTTAGACATAAGAACAGCAAGTAATAATATGTGTAAAAACATTTTTTCACACTGTAGCCCTGAAAAAACTGTAATGCTCTCGGGAACAAGATTCAGGCCTTCAGCTAACTGTGCCTAGGCAAACTCTGCAAGGCCCCAGTTGTGGTCTGTTAGGAGCATTACCAATTTTCTATGAGAACTTGTGATGTGAACCAGAATTTGTTACGTGGCTTTCCTTGCTAGGATGTACAGTTTTGAAAGCATGGAGTATGTAAGTGTTTGAAATATGGATATATTTTCAAAGCAAAAGCACCAGAACTATAAGCAGCCTGCTCATGGACAGTTACTGCTCACTGAAAATATGCAGCCTTTAAGAAAATGAGGAGCCACTGGGCAGGGAAGAAAGAGCTAGGCAGGAGGACAGGGAACTTGCCACATCGACTGCCCTGAGCATTCCACAGAACCTCTGACACTGCCAGAGACCCAGGACTCAGACATGTCAAGAAACTCAGATATTCTGCCCACATCAGTGCACCACATGGAAGAGCTCTGGAGCCTGCTCCCTCCTCTGGGGTGATGGTGACTGCCGAGGGGACCAGCGCCGCAGTACCGAGTGCTCACAGGTGGGTGTTGCATATGGCTGCTAAGGACTGACTGCTTACAAGGTGTACTGACAGCAACTAAAAATGAGTACTGACTAAGCATTAGTATGAAGGGTGTCAATGAATGTCAAACTAGTTAAGTTTTTCTTTGGAGTTCAAACTGACCAGTCTTATCAGTCGTATAACCATCACAATGATATTTAGGTGTCTGATACATCCTTGTAGATCTATTCAGTTGCTGCCATGTCAGTTTGTTTATTAAAATTATTCTTTTCAGTGGTTTTAGCCCCACATGCTGTACTTTTAAAACTGATATCGGCAAGATTTTATTTCATATCTGACCACAGTCTTCATATTGCAAAGATAAACAAGCCAAGTTTCATTTCCTTTTTATGACAGAGCTACAGGAAAATATCAAGGAATCTGAATAAGCTCCGGTCCAGGGTTAAGCAAACTGAACAGGACATGAGAAACTACGACATGAGAAATCGCAGGGCACGACAGATAAACAATGTGAGAAGACGCCAAATGTTACAGTTAACACAGTGAGGACTGTCAGGGACACCAGGGTTCCAGAGGTGGTTAATGGGGAGGTAAGCAAGACCTGAAGCTGAACACCACAGACAACTGAAGTGGAGCATTGTAGACCTTTTGGGGAGAACAGCTTTACAGGATGAACAGCACTTAGGCCTCCTTGTTAGTTGAGCATGTAATGCTGAGATTACCTAGTTAGCAGAAAAAGAAATACCAAACTTAACTATGGATGTTGCAAGACTGAGCTCGGTGGAGGAAATAACAATCAGTAATTATTTGGGACAGTGCTGGAGTGCTGAAATGATGGTGAAGAGGAGGGTAAAGTAATGGGAAAAGGGCAATTAAATACATAAATGATGTGTTTGGGTATGTTCAGGGATATCTCCTGTGCTTCACTGCAGCTGGAGGAGGACAATGAAGCAAAGTTGTTCCACCCATAACACACGTGCTAGTTCTGCTGCCACAATGAGGAGGAACTGGGGTGAACGGAGTGAGGTGCTTTTTCTTGCTAGCAAGGAAAAACTCAGGACAGATGGATTGAGCAACCTGATATCACACTGACAATGCCTGGTGCAGGCCTGAAAACACCAGCAAACTCCTGAAGATGCTTTGACTGTTTTGGCCTTGTCTGCCTTGATGGATGTCTAAAGCACAATTTTGCTAGGTATTCCTCACTGAAATTCATGTTTCCTGGATATGGTAATCTGACTTAAACACTGCTCTCTAGACATGTTTTGCAATGATGATTTATATTTTTCCTTTCCCATTGTACCTACTTGAATTTCTTTTAAGTACAGACATAAGATGTTTGACTTTTCAACCAGTATCTCAGCAAACACTAGAAACTCGAGGGTATATTAAAATATAACATATGGTGATCTTCTGACATCCATTACCAAGTTAACACTTAAGATCCTGTTTCTGCCATAGCACAAAAGCTCTTCCAGATATGGAATTATTCAAGAGGTAAGTAATTCTAAAATTTCTCATGTCAAAAATCAAGGTACTGTAAACTCATCTAGGCTTTTTTCACAAAGAAATGGTTAAAATAAGAGTAAATCATGGAGTGAAGGGAAAATGCCTAAATTCTCCTCTACCTAAGTTTCAATTAAAGATAATAAAGAGTTTCTAAGAGAATAACGCTCCTCCTTTGAAGGACAACAAGTGTGAGTGTACATTTCCCTTGAGAAGGTCTTTATTTACAATCTGGTCATATTGGTCTTTCAACAAAACCCTGGGGCAGTAATTATACTAAAAGATGAAGAAAGTTAACACATATTTACAGCTAGTGAACAATAATGATAGACTTATTCCAATCTCCAAAGCATTTTGTGGAAAAGTTTATGGTGAACCCTAAATAGTTGTTCCTACTATGTCACAAACAAAAAGCATATATGCTACCTCCTCAGAGCACTCACTATATCACTTGATTTATCATGAAAACACCAGCTGGTGAATTTGCGACTCAGACACAAAATTCAAAATTTGTTTACTCATTCTAAACCTGAACTTTTGACTTTATTGCTTGTTTGTTATTAACACAATATAAACCCCCACAGCCCCGACATTTGCTGAATAGGTCAGATTCTCTCTGGTTAATTTGTCATACTTCAATGAAACATACTGAAGTTTTTCAGCGTTAGCGTGAAAAACTGAGTTGCTTTTTTAAATGTACATTGGCTTGCTCCAGATTCAGTGTAAAGACAAAGCAGAATCCTTTGGCATATGGGGAACATTTTTTCAGCCAAATAATTAATATTTGATATCCCCTTGGGTTAAGAGAGTTTGGGATGAGATGAAATATAAAATGTTTGCAAAGGTCTGTGAAGATCAAGGTATAGAGCTAGTAAAATAAGGTTTCTATTAGTTGTTTTATAAAATATACGTTTTCCCATGTACCTAAGACAGATGTCTATTTTGTGTGCTATGTTGTGACCCTTCCAAAGAATAAGAATCAGACTCTGAACTTGAGTTTTTGCATAATGCCTTAGATATGCATACCTACTACCTCTACCCAAATGCTTTTCCTGAATATTACCCATTAACTTTGCTTAGATAAATAAATCTTTTCAAAGTCTTTAGTTAGCAAAGTGTATTAGTTGTTCTGTGCTATAATCATTATACCTGCACATCTCCTCAACAGTTCACCCCACATATACAGATTAAATTTCTGTTGCCTTTTAAAACCAACAAAGCAAAATATTTCCCACCTCTGTGTCTTTTTTTCCCAACTCAGAAATGAATCAAGGCCATGGGGTAAATAACATAAATAAAAGAGAAAGCAAATAATAACTTGTTTTCCAGTACATAGCCCTGCAGATTCCATAAGTACTTGGAAAAACAGCTGTAGTAGCAATATTATTTTTCTTAAATGTCTAACATGTCTGGTTGCTCTTCCATTGAGACAAAATGTAGGAGGACTAGTCTTCCTGCTGAAGCACCCACTGACCCTTCCTTCCCTTGCTTATAAAACCTGCTCTTTCTTTTCCATGCACCCTTCTGTCACATGGTATAGTTTGATGCTGACTTCCTACTGCAGAAAACAGAGCAGAGCTGAGTGTGGTAAGCACTGTTCTGGTTTCTAGAAAGCTTTATCTCCTCCATTATGGAACATAATAAAAGGATTCTGAAAATTTCTAGTTCTGTGGTAGCTGTAATGTTTCCTTAAATTAATACAGATTTTGAGGTGGTGGTTGTTTGTTATTTTAAGTGGCTTTGGCCTCATTAGAATATAATGAATTTTCAAGGTTAGTACTGTATCATGTAGGTAGTAATAATAAATAATTTCCTTGTCAGCAGGGAGTCAATGAATATTTTGGGACTCCATCTGCAGACTATTTGGCTAGCAGGAATGCACTCTACACATACTTTGCTATTGATGTGCCCGTAAAACTCCTGTTAATTATAATGGGGATTTATAAATGGACATCAAAGGCCAGTTTGTGAGCTCTCTGAAGTCCTGATCCTGCAAAGGCTTATAAATGTGTTTAATTTTCACACTGTTAGTGGTACTGTTGAAATCAATGTGACTTAATATTAGCTACACGCTGAGTGTTTGTGAGATTGGGGACTGGTAGTGATTTTATACAGAATTTACTCGACTGGCTCCACTAAGTTTACTTGTTGTGATTTGCATTAAAGTTATAGTCAGAAAAGATGATCTGAAAGGTGACACACAATCCTAATTCTAAATAGATTTGAGGTCACTGCAGAGTTTTACATTGAAAAAAAAAAAGGCTTTTGGACAGCAGAGCTTTTTTAAAGGGGTAATTGGGCCATGTATAACACAAACTTAAGTTATGCAAAAATAGAATAATTTACAAAACTTACTATAGTTTTACAAAAAGTTCACAAAAACATTAATTTAAAATGTCTTGGTTCTTTTCACAGGTGTTACCTAAAATTCTTTTATTTTTAAGTTGAAACGTAGTCTTAAGATTTAGTAAATCTCATAATGTGAAATGCATTCTGTGTTAGTTTTTTATACAACGCAATTTCAACATAACTTGTTTAGTTGGGAGAGTCAATAAAAAGACCAGAATTGAGGTTTTTGATATGAACACTGCTTGCTACCATGCTTCTCCAATAAGCAGAAGCTATTAAATAAGTACCTGTATCAGAGAGCATTGGGGGTAAAAACAGGGAAACTTTATTACTTAAGAGCTCCAGCCAATCTACCTCTACGAAAAAGATAAAGTTCCAGACAATTAAAAAAGAAAAAAAAGGAACGCAAATAAAAATTAACAAAAGAAAACGTGTGGGATTGAGCAGAAGTATTCCTCTGCGTCTCACATTTTAAAATCAGGGACTTCAAAAAATTAAACTTCTTCTCACATCATAAAATGCATGTAGGAGAAATCTAAGTGGGCTTCAATTTCTCAAACAGTGGAGGCACGGTGTCCCTTTGTCCTTGCTCGGTTAGTGCATCCCTGTGCTATTTGTCTTTGTCAGACCTATGCATTTGAGTACCTGCACTCCAAAGTCCCAGTTTGGGCTGTGCTCCTGTGCTAAATGGATGCTCTGTAGGATATTGACTACTGCGAGTTTGACAAGGCTGCCCTTCTGACAAGGTGATAGAGGTCATTATATTCACCTCTGGGATGCAGCCAATATAAATCTCATTCTTAAGGAGACACACTGTGTTCAGAAGCCGAGCCACAAGTCCAATAGCTTCCTGGATACTGCTTAAGAAACACAGATTTTAAAAATTATTACAATGTAGTCAGGGTCACCCAAATATGATAGGAAACAATCAATACTATTTATCGTTCTCTGTGGTATACTATCTGTACCTAGGAGAAATTCAGGAGACGTGTCTTGGGGCTTTCTGTGACAAACAAGTGTTGCTGTTTGAGGGGAAAAGAATGAGTGCCAGAATGTCAGCCCAGCCACGGGGGAGATGAAAACATATGCAAATGAGAAAACCTCCACAAACCAGTGCATTTCTTAATCTTCTTCATCTGCCCCACCCCTTTTTATGGTTAAGTGAGTTATTGCAGCCCTAAAGCTGTAGAAATCCTAGCACAGTTGCCACTAGAGACTGGGGCTGAATCCCAATGAGTAGAGAGCACTGATTAAATGACAGAACAGTCTTTTCCATTCCAGTAACTCCAGTGGTCAGGCATTGTG
The DNA here is from genome assembly GCA_013398055.1 of Ifrita kowaldi. NCBI lineage: Eukaryota > Metazoa > Chordata > Aves > Passeriformes > Cinclosomatidae > Ifrita > Ifrita kowaldi. Next base: position 278,385 of record VZRS01004087.1, read on the forward strand.
AGAGCAAGGACTTTGAATGTCACTGAGCTAAAGGAGCTTTCACACTCATTACCATTCTTTTCATATTCAGCTGCAAGGTGGGCTCTGGGTTTCATGGCCTCCTTAACGCTCTCTTCAGGCTGAACAAAATTCAGAGAATCTCTCTAAAGAATCCCATATGGCGCCAAAGAACCTGGCCCGCTTTTACAGACCACTGGCAACTGAAGATCTGCTGCGAAGAAATAATTTTGATGCTCAAAGGACAAAGCTGACTCAAACACAGCAAAACATATATTATCACTGCAGAATCTTTACACTGCAAAAAGCTAAGAAACACAGATACATAACTACTTACACAACCATAGAACCTCTGAAATATTTGCCAAACAAATACTAAATTTTAAGAAGTTTCTTTGCCTACCTGTTATTTACTATTCAGTAGTTTTCTGCATGAGAAAAAAATGTAATCCAAACCACGCATGAAAGTGCATAAATTGTTATTTAGATCATGCATCCCCTGTAAGCCCTCAGGAAAACTGACTGTTTTTGAGAGAGGCTGTAAGTCTGTGATTCAGATGCCTAAAATCTTCAATATGTATTTATTATCAGAGATGTCTATTGCCTTGCCTTTGTTGTTATTTTGCCTATGTGGCTGTTTTTGGCAAATTGTGGCACATAATCTATTAGTAATATCTCTACATTAGGTCTAAATAATCACTACATAAAAGTGAATTATATATGTCTGAATTATATTCTGAAGCAAATGTAGGTCTGCCAAAGAACTGATCTTTATGAGATCTAATATAGTCTACACCACAAAATAGGATGCAGTCTCCAATGAAGCAGAAGTCTTTGACTTTGGCCCTAGTGAAAGAAAATGTCAGATAAATTCCAAAGATTCTTTTTAACTCAAATTATCCTTTCTTAAGAAATTGATGGCAATTTTTTCTGCTAACAGTTTCTCACGTATATTTGCCTTGTTTTAAAGGCACAGCTGAAGTGGAAGCCTGCTGTTGGCTCTCTGCATAGCAAAGAATTGATGGCTGTGTGTGCAGGATGCTGACTAACTGTACATTTGTCATATATAGGAAGGTATATTCTTACCTTTCGATCAATCCCTAATAATTTTGTTTTCCAGATCCTTTCCTTTTTATTTCCCTCATATTTCATGTGAACATCTGTCTTAATCTAAATCTCTAATCTTTTCATATGCGTAGGCATTTACAGCCATTTGTAAGAAACACATATATTTAAAATGTCCTCTATCTTTCAGCCTGTTTTACAGCTGCCTTCCCAAATGGCTCTATGCAGGCTGCTGTCAGAACATCTTTCCTCACATTGTTTAGTATTCAATTCACTGCTCGTTGCCCTAATCCTCTTCACTCTCTTCTATTAAAAAGGGGATTAAGCATTTCTAAAAATAAAAATAAATGTTGAAAAGTTTGAAAAGGTGATGCAAGTAACTGTGAGTGACTAACAGTTTAAAGAGTTCAAACATTCTCTAATTAAACACCAGTGCCAAGGAATGTTAAATGATCCTAGGAGTCGAGCTCTTCTGGGGCTTGTAAGTACTCATTGATACAGTCTGCCTGCACACTGGAAGAGCAGCTATGTCCCTACATTCTGACAGAAAGAAGGTTGGAAAGTTAGGAACAGACAATATTTGAAAAGTGACTCAATGGAAGATGGACAGAGTATGGACTTGAAAGTTCAAGCCCATTCTCCTTCCTTTAACTTGTCAAAATAAGCTCTGTAATATATTGCTCCAAGCTTATTCACTTCTGATCCCAAATGGAAACCAAGCTGCTCAGCAGAAAATTCTGGTAAACTTCAAACTTTATCTGCCCACTACAAATTAACTTATTTCAGACCATAATCCTTATTTCTTCCCCCAACTTTGTTTGAAACATATTTACTACCAATCCCTGGAGAAAATGGAAGCTTAGGGTATTTACTTGGGCTTTTAAAGAAACTTTTGGGGATGTTGGTAGAGGTCTCTTCTTCCCAGCAGATATTGGAGGCTAATGCTGTTACTACAACTGTAATTGCTCTTACACTGCAGTCCCAAGTTCTTGGGTTACACATGCTCTTCTAATGCAGAAACCCTCGTTTCAAAGGGGGGAAACTGAGGCAAGATAGGTGATGGCCCAATATATGGGCGATTTTAGCCAGTTCCATCTGTTTATACTTCAGTTACACCTCTGCCTTTTTCTGCAATTTACCCTTATTGGTGTTGAGATGTAATAAGGTTTTCATAACCTCTAGTAAATAATGTGTGTTTTTATTTGAGTTATGTTTTTACATAGATAGAAAAATACGTAACAAACGAAAATAGTTAAATTGAAAATTAGTAATACGAGAAAAAGCCCCACCCACTTCTCAGCATTAGAGAGAGCATGCTTTCCTGTTCTTTCATCTGGGGAATACAAAATTTAATATGTGCATTTTTTAGAGATGGAGAACACTCTGTAATGCGTAAATATAATACAGAATAAGGATTACTAAAGATTATGAGAAGGTATACAATGAGAATACGAAGGCTTAAATTTTTATGCTAGTGAAGTGTAAAAGTCAGTGGAAGGTCTGTCCTGGATTCATTTAAGACCCTTAGCTGAAGCTTAAAGAATGTGATAAGGCAACCATTGGAGGCAATTTTAAACTATATTTCTAAAAAGAAATGATTTAAAGCTGAGTGACTTCAGAGAAACATCAGTTAGAGAGAAGCTATAAAGGTCTAACCGATAACAATGATGTCCTAAAAAGGGAGAATGTGGAAATGAAAGAGCATGTAGATAAGGCCAGCCAAAATGTTACATGAGATCATCCTAATGACTGTGAGGTTACTCAAAAAGCCATGATCCGTTTGATGGACTTTCTAGAGAAACAGACAGGCTCTGAAAGGTATTTTTTTTTTTGTAGTTAACTGGTTTGAGCTAGCCATACTGAATCTCTGTTCTGGACAAAATACATGTGATAAGATTTTGCTTGGCTTTGATTTATGTCTGTCTTTTAGACATCTTAGAACATTTGTAGTCACCTTTATTTTGTCATTAAAAATTACAGAAAATCGGAAAAGATTCAGAGGCAGAAGATTAGAGTAATAAAGGAGATGCAAAACTTATCTTAAGAGAAAGGACTGAAAAGAGTTTGATTGCTGTTCTCACGGACAGAAAAGTTTTGTCCAAAATTTTAGTGCTTTGATTAACATCTTATCCCTCTTTTTCATTACTTCAGCGTGTGAAATTTCTACATCCCTTAAAGTATATTTGAATGGCATTGAGAAAATAAAATGATCAGTTTTCAAATCATTCTGTAGATTTGTGTCTCCATGTACAGGGACATGTATATCTTTTGTAAATGTATGTATTTAGGCACAAATATATTTGTATATATTTAGACTGAATTCAGTACTTATGTGAATGCATAAGTAATGTGGTATGATTTTAGTAGGAGAGGCTATTTTAGCTGAGTTGGAACAAAATACTTTTTTTACATCTGTTTTGTTAATACACACCTAAATTGTTGGTTATATTGACAAATTCATCTGAGAAGCATAACATTTTAAATATTATGTAAAAAAAGAGGAGAGGAGAGGAGAGGAAATAATCACAAGCTTTTCTTTAAAAAAATCCTGATTTAAAAGTTTTAAAAATACCATAATATCTGGTGCACTTCTAAAATCACAATGCGCTTTATGCAAACATTATATTTAAAAGAGCTGTAAAATAAATTACTATTTTTTTTCCCAAAAAAGCCCACCTTGTTGATGCCACAGAACCAAAATATAGAATGACATTCTAAAACATATTACTGTGTTTAAGAGCAAAATTTATGTATAGGAGAAGAGAAAGGAGTGAAGCTGGTGAAGTACAGCAAGGAGTGCAGGACTCGTAATAAAGATCAGAAAGAAGGAAAAATCACAATCCTTAATGGAGGAAGCAACTGTTAGAATCTTCTAGGTGTTCTTGTAATGGTGTGAAAATAAGTGTTATTTACTGAGGACAATGGTGGAATTCTGAATGCTACTTCTCCTTCAAGCTGAAGCAAAGAAACCAATAGTAGCACCTCTTTAAGATTAATTGTAAACAGGAACAATAAACTGCCATTTTCCTTGAATTCATAAACTGATAGGATGGGCTAAATTCACAGAGCAATCAGATGAAAAATAAGCAAAAAAAGGATGATTTAATTATTTTCCTTTCAAATGTTTAACTCTTCCTATTGGAAAATTTCACTATATATATGTAGAAAAAAGAGAAAGACCAAAATATTTTTAAATTTCTAATCGTTTTGAAAACTCAGTCATACAATTTACATGAATCTTAGGTCATTTTTGTTAAACTACACCCAAAATTTATCAATATAATCAACAATTTTAGGATCATATTTGCATAACAGGCAAAAAGTGTCTATGCTGTATCTGAAAGCCTTGTGGTTAGGCTATCACACTAATCTATGTATCCTGCATTTCAAAAGATTGACCAACAGCCTGATTTTTAAAACATTGTGATAGAAGTTATGATGGGAATTTCCATTGGCATTTGAGAAACTTTTCAGAATCTGTACCTTAATTTTTCTACAAAATGTAACACTGTTTGATGAAAATTGTTTTGTCAGAAAATGCACTAGTAGCTCAATTAATGCCATTTCTTTTGTTAACTCTGGTCTAATTTTGAAATTCCCAGTTTTGGTGAGAAAACCTATACTCTTTGACTAATCTTGCCCCGTCACTCTAAGAGAAAAAAAATTCATCTGTTAAATTGAGTCTTTTCCTATGATAATTTCAAAAAGAGAGAGTTTATCCAGTGTCCTACTTGATGCCCATATTTAAGCTAAATCATGAGAACATAAATCAGAAACTGAAGTAACAGAAGTTCAGCTGACAGATCAGGTAGGAGGGAACGCTTAGTCACAGTGATTAATAGGTCTTTTCAGGAAGCACTTAGATACCATGGTGATGGGTGTTACAGCAAATCCTCAGATAGTCCTTGATGACTTCATATGGTCTAATTCCTCTCTGACAGTAAAGGGAGGGTAAAAATTAGACTTCTAAATTGCCTGCTTGATATTCACATGGAAATAGACTGAACAAACTACCATGACTACAGGGGTCTAGGTTGAGACTGTCATTTTCAAGGACACTTGAAAGGACAGCTTCTAATTTCCTCAGATGATTTTGGAACACTTGCTGAAGGTCTCATCTTGCAAGCTGTTATGCACAACTGCACATAGGTAAATCCCTTCAAATTTTTTAGTAGTTTATTGAGCAAGCATTAAGCTTTTATGGACTGAGGCTTAAAACAATAATAATTAAAATGCCCTGATTAGAATCCTTAGGCAAAGACTATAAGAGGGAAATATGCAGGTTTTTTGGCTCCAAAAGATGCCTGTGTCTACAGGGAGTCCCACGTCTGGCTGCAGCCTGATAGAATCCCCGTGGTCCCTGCAACCTATTTTGCCCATGCCTCAACTTCAGCAAATCAGTCTTGTTAATCTTATTGAGAGAATAATCGAAGGCTGTGGGAAAGCAGTCACTACCCTGAAGGGACAGTTACAGCTGCCATTCTTCCTGTCCCTCAGCAACAGGGAATGCTGCTCATTTTCAGCACTGGTGAATATGTTCAGTACTCCAGAGATCTCCTTTCACTTTTCACTTTCCAATGGAAAGTGCAACTAATTCTAGCCCTTCCTCTTCAAGACAGAATAATTGTTTCCTATCAAGCACTCCTAATCCTTAAAATTTTCTGGTTCACCACACTGGCTAAAACAATACCTGCCATTTCCACTTTGAAATTGTACTGTTGTAGCACTTTTAGTATAAATTTTCCTAAAAAGAAACCCTGTTAAGAAGAAAAATATTTTAATAGGTTATCTTGAAAAGAATATAATATTAATAAGACTATTAATTAGAGATAAAAATACATTAACTGATTTTTTAAAATAAGTTTTCTAAACAAATTAGAAAACAAAAATCTTATTGGCATGTTGCCTTTCAATTTTAAAAATGGATTCATTTCTTTGGACACATGGCATTGTTGACCTGATAGTGAGATGTAATAAACTGGCAGAGTTCCACTGAAGTGAATGTAATTGTTGATTATCACCAGCAGTGGGTCTAACTTTTACATCTCAGCTGCGCTATAATAATTACTCTAGCAACACTTTTACAGAGAACCAACACAACCCTCCAATTTTATCAGGAAGAAAAGGGAGTTAATAAGACTTCTCTTGTGTTTATAGAAGCTTTGTGTGAAATAGACTGCAAACTCTAAGTAACTTATAGTGTCCATTATAATATTTCTGTCTCCTGACAGACCCATCCATTTCCAGGGGTACTTAAATGCTGGTGTCTGATTCTAGAGTTTGTTCTGAAGGGTCAGCTCGCACAGTGAAATATTAATGAAGAAGGGATCAAGTGAGAACTTCCAGAGCTTCTGAACAGAAGTGTTACTGGGGGGGTTACATCCTTTGTGGTGGTGACTCGTGCTCTTCGCCAGCTGGAAAATATGATCTTGATCTTAGAGGTCTTTTCCAACCTAAATGATTCAGTGAAATAAGCAGTTGCTTATTCAACAGGCAGGACTCATAGGCTTTCTGAGATCGCATTTTTTGAATATATTTGGTCATTCATTCATTTGAAAAATACATTCCCTTCACCTTCTATCTTTCAGTCCACTCTATTTTAATTTGAGCTTGGCAGGAACAGCTTTTCAAAACAGTGAAATTCTTGAGCCCAGTCTTATCCTTAGGGCTTCTCACCTTAAGAAGAGTGGAACTGCTTATCACCACTGGAAAGCACAACTCTTTGAGAAAAAGTTTTTTTTCTATAAGGGCTGAACTTTTCCATTTCTATGAAATTATGCATTCCTTTAGGAAGATAAACTTCATGTTCGACTCTTACCATGATTCTATGCCTCTGGTTAGAAAAGTTCTCTGGAGGTCATCTGTTCCAACTCTCTATCCCCAGCATCCTTTAGCATCCCTGACAGGCATCTGTCTAGCCTGCTCCCTAGTCCACAGTTTATGCAGTCTCTTACCACTTCCATTATCAGCCTATTTTAGTGATTTGCTATTTTTAAAACCAGAAAGTTTTCCTAATGTCATACAAGGCTCTCATGCTGCAATTTCAGTTCATGTCTTCTTGACCTGTCCTCCACACAGATAGAAAGCAGATTGTTCTTTTTCACTTTGCAGGAGCATGCTACATATTTCCGAAGTGGTATCATGTTTCCTTTCTGTCTCCCTGCCTAGACTAAACAACCACAGTTCTTTCAAACCATCTTCACAGATCATGTGAGTAGGGTTTGATATTATTTCTGATAATTTATGACATGGGGTCTCTCTACCCACGTCTTTCTTGTAGTTTGATATCTGCAAAAGGCCCAACAGAAGCTGTACTAGCAGCAGAAGAAAGAAAATATTGCTACCTATATCTCAGGCCTGGTTGATGCATTTCACTGTGCTGCTCTATACTCTTAAAACTACAAAACATGTTTGATGCATGCTCAGCTAATGTTCCTCAGCTCCATTTTTAGTTAGGTAGTCAGCTGGATTAAGAAATATTCTAATCAAAAGGCAGAGTCGTGCATTTATGTTTATTGATTTTTTTCTCCTTCCCAAATAATTATTCAATTTGACAAAATTGGTTTGATTTTGGAATCTGTCGTGCAATTTATGTTTACAACTTCGAAAATTATAAGCTATGTCAATTTAATAAATCTCATTTCTGCTTCCATCGTCTAATTTGTTGTGTATTGGAAAGCACTAGATCTCTGCAGAAGCACATCTTTCCATTTTACTCTCTTAACTGTCTCTGCTTTCTATATACGGTTTCCTATCCCAATCTATAGCAGGCTTATTCAAATACCACCATCTGCTATAAATTCAGCTATGAACTATTTATTTCTGACAAATCCTAGAAACATGTGAACACAAGATCATCACATTATTGAGGTTGAAAGGGACGTTGGGAGGTCATTTAGCCCAACCTCTGATCAAAGCAGTGTGTACAGTGAATTCAGACCTGATGGCTTGGTTTTCACTGTCCATTTGAGTCCGGACAACTTCCAACCACAAGGATCCCATAGCCTCCCTGAGAATCCTGTTCCAGTGCTCATTTACCCTCATAGAATAGATCCTTTTCCTTATATCCCCTCAAACTTTCCTTGTTTCAATTTATTACAAGTGTGTATTTTTTCCCCCTCTGTCCATGCTGTCAAGGAACTTGGCTCTGTCTTATTAGTAGCCTCTTCTAATGTATTAGAAAGCTGCTACTTTCTCTCTGAAAAAGCCTCACCTCCTCTCAGATTAAGTGCTCCACCCTCAACCACTTTGGTCACCTTCTGCTGGACTCTGGGCTCTGGACACTGCTGCACTCATTCAATTTTACTATAGGATCATAGAATCATAGAATATCCAGCATTAGAAAGGACCTACAAGGATCATTGAAATCCAGCCCTGGCCCTGTACAGGACCATCCCAAGAATCACAACATGTACCTGAAAGCGTTGTCCAAAAGCTTCTTGAACTCTGTCAGGCTTGGTGCTCAGAACACTTCCCTGGGGAGCCTGTTCCAGTGCCTGACCACCCCCTGGGTGAAGAACACTTTTCTAATATCTGACCTAAACCTCCTTTGACACACTTTCATGCCATGTTATCACTGGTCCTATCACTGGTCACTGGGGAGAAGAAATCGGTGCCTGCTCCTTTGCTTTCCCTTGTGAGGAAGATGTAGACCATGATGAGGTCTCCCCTCTATCTTCTCTTCTCCAGGCTGCACAAACCAAGCAGCCTCAGCCACTTCTCATATGGCTCCCCCTCTAGATGCTTTACCATCTTCTTTGTAAACATTTCTTGTACCACGGTTCTGAAAAATGGTTGCAACATTCCTGATGGAGTCGCCTAATACTGAGTAAAGGGCAATAATCTCTTCCCTTGATCTACTGGCTGTTCTCTTTTTTGCTACAACTCAGTATGCAATGAGCTCTTCTGCCAGGGCACAGAGATGACTCATTTTTGGCCTACTGCCCACCACGTCCTTTCTGCAGAACTGTTTTCTGGCAGTCAATCCCTGGCCGATCCCTGGCAGCAGGGGTTGAGTGCGCCTCAAGCACAGGACTTTGCAGCTGTCATTGTTGGATTTCAGAAGGATCTTGTTATCCCACTTCTCCAGCCTTTCTATATGCCTCTCAACTGCAGCCCTGTCCTCAAGCATATCAACTGCACGCCCTGTCTCAAAGTTACCTACAAACTTGATGAAGACACACTTCATCTAGTCCTAGAGGTCATTGATAAAGATAGTAAGCATGATAAATTCCCTGTTCAGCCTCTGAGGAACTCAACCAGTCTCTTGATATATTATGAACCACCACCTTTCGAGCATGATCATGCATCCAATTTTTTACTTACCTAGTAGTCCATTCATCTGGACCATAATGCCCCAACAAAACACTGTGGCAGATTAGACTCAAAGCCTTGCTAGAGTCAAAATAAGCACTGTCCACCACATTCACAGATCTAGGAAACTCATCATAGAAGTAAATCAGGTTTATCAAGAATAGGTTACCTTTGGCAAGTACGTATGGGTTATTCCAAGTCACCAGAAATGTTTCTAGGGGAGCTTGCTCCCTGGAGAGTTCTTTCGGGGGTCAGAGAGAGACTGACTGACCTGTAAATCCCTTCTTGCTTTTCAGAAAATGACGTTAACATTTGCCTTTTCCCAGTTCTATTATATTATTTCTGAAATCACGAAATCAAAGCAATCTGTGAAAAATCAACACATTAGTCAAGATTTGGGATCTGAGGAGAAGTTGAATTGATACAGTGGCATAAAAAAATTCTTGTTGGCATAGAAAAATTCTGGCTTGCTCTTGATTCCTTTCCTAACACTCTATTTACTTTTCTTGACTGCCACTGAGTCAAAGTATTCATATAACTATCTGTGTAATCCCAAGGACACATTCCACTGTGTTAAAAGGCTGCTCTGATTCCATCTATGAAAATCTGATTGGTTTCGATACTGTGCTTCGATTTACATTTATCTTCACTGACTTCTGTTTGTCATTGGTGTCTCAGGTATTTGATTGCATGAGACTTCAGTCTTCACAGCTGGTTTTCATTTTTTCCAGATAACTTTGTTTCATTGCAGACGTTGACAACTCACTAGCCTATCAATCTTTCTTTCTGGATCTTTTGTTAAGTTTTCTTTGATCCAAACAAAGATTTCACTAAGATTCCATTTATAGATACCATATACTTCAACCTCTAATATTAATTCTTTTTTTTTTCTTTTTCACTACCTTGTATGAGAACCTTCCCTGGTCTCCCTCTTATAGAGCAGAACTGATCAATATATACTAAAAGAGACTAATTTTGAATGGAAAGCAGAGATTATCAAGCATATGGGGAAAAAACCCCAACAACATGGAATTTAGTTATATAATATAATTAACCAACTTGGAATTAGAATTATATGATTTATAGAAACCCTTCTATAAGAAATGCTTGTGGATTTTGGTAGGTATAAATGTTCAGGTTACTAGATTTAAATTTTGTTTAGACAGAGGACAAGTTTGTGTTTCTGAAAGGTTATCTGATGATACCGCTTCAGATTTTCAAAGCTAATGCAACTCCACACTTTCCCAAAATACTAAATTCATAATCCCAAATATGACATCAGATGAATTCTGATTTAGAGGTAAAAGCATTATCTTCTGAATCAATAACATCAGCCTTTTAATATAAGTTCATGGTGAAGTAAATAGAATTTTTTTACTGACTTCAATTGGATTTCACCTCTAAATAGCTTTTAGAAGCTTCCTAGCCATGTAACAAAAGCAGTTGCTGACCTTGTTTACCATACTAGATATCATAAGATTTCAGTGCAAGGTGATATAGCTTCAAATTTAAATTTAGCCACTGGACGTAGAAGGAACAAAGTGTTGCATTGACAAATGTGAGTAGGCAAAAAGTGGGTAACCAAAATTGAAATAGATAGCATAATGATATTTTTACTTTCTCTCCTTGCCTTTCATTGTTGGAACTATACCTTAATCTTGAGATATTTATTACTATCATTCGGTAATAAAACATAGAGAATCTATAGTAATAATAAATTTTCTGACATTTTCTTAGTGTTGGTGTCTCTAAACTATGGATATTTTTGTGATTTTATTTTCAGTGCTAGCTCTGAGGATTTTAGCAGGAGCATCTTTCAATGTGCATGGTACACAGGGAAATGCACTGACTTGCTTTTGCACTGAAGATTTTGGGTCAATGAGTGAGGACAAATCACTGAACCTGATGCTAGAATCATAGAATGGTTTTGGTTAGAAGGGACCTTAAAGATTATGTAATTTCACCCCACCTCCTTGGGCAGGGACACTTCCACTAGACCAGTTTGCTCAGAGCCTCATCCAGCCTGGCCTTGAACACTTACAGGGATGGGACAACCACAACTTCTCAAGGCAAACTGTTCCAGCACCTCACCACTCTCACAGTAAAGAATTTCTTCCTAATTTCTAATTTAAATCTGCTCTCTTTCAGTTTGAAGCCATTCCCACTTGTCTTGCTATGCATACATGCTCTTGTAAATTGTCTGTCTCCATATTTTTTTGTAGGAATCCCAGTTCTCTTAGTCTTTCCTCATAAGAGCTCCATCCCTCTAATCATCTTGGTGGCCTTCCTCTGGACTCACTTGGACAGGTCAATGGCTTTCCTGTGCTGAGGACCCCAGAGCTGGATGCAGCACTGCAGGTGGGGTCTCACCAGAGCAGAGCAGAGGGGCAGAATCTCCTCCCTTGCCCTGCTGACCATGCTGCTTTGGATGCAGCCCAGGATATTGACTTTCTGTGCTGCAAGTGCACATCACTGGGTCATGTCCAGCCTCTCATCCACCAGCAGTCCCAAGTCCTTCTCAGCAGAGCTGCTCTCAATCCATTCTCCACTCTTTGTGCTTGGGATTGTCCCAGCCCACTTGCAGAACCTTGCACTTGGCCTTGTTGAGCTTAATGGATAATAAATGGTTTGTCATCAGTCTGAATCTCAGAGAAAGGTGTCATGGCTAACGATGATCGTTCTTGGACAGTGGCTTTGAGCACCTCTGTGTTGCTTGTGAATATGAGAACTGTTGATTATTTTTATGAGAGACACATTGCATACATCAAGAACTAAAGATGCTTTCTCTATATCTGAGTATTTCGGTAAGCATTTTATCTGAAATTTTCGTATCTAATTCCAGAGCGCAAAATTGTTATGGGAGATATTTTTGTTTTGTCTAAGCTTTGCACAATTATTGTAGACTTATACAGAGATACTTTCTATGACCTTAGAGAAATCTACTCTGGATCATTTGGTACATAGATTTCCTGGCTTTTATTCAGGTTCTTCATACAGAGGGTGGCTGGGCGCTGGAACATGGTCCTCAGGGAAATGGTCAGAGCACCAAGCCTGACAAAATTCAAGAAGCTTTTGGAAGGTGTTAGGCACATGTGTGACTCTTAGGGAGGGTCTTCTGTTGGGCCAGGAGCTGGACTTGATGATCCTTGTGGGTGCCTTCCAACTCAGAATATTCTAATTCTGTGGAAAACTGTAAGAATGAAAGTAGTAAATACAGCCTTTTTGTGGATTGCATCTAAACAATTTTTTTTTCCTATTTTTAAGAATATTCATGCTTTGGTTAAGAACTTGTTAAATCACTCAGTTTTACAGATTTAGTTCTCAACTGCTAAATAAACCCCTCTTGCTGTATTATATGATATTAAATAGACATTTAAAGACTCTGGAATTATTCCTTGGTTTGTCTACAAAGAAACACATTGGGTATGAGATGCTGGTGTTTATAAGTACTTTAAGCTATCATATGTTAGCACTGCCAGTAACACTGCCTCTCACACCTGCTCTCACTTCAGCTCTGTGCAATGAGCCACACTGGAGAACTGATGGAGCTGAAAAATAACTGTTTCCTTCTGCTGTGGAAGTTTTCATTAGAATAACTCTCGGTTCTGCCACTGTGGAGTAATGCCCGCACAAAGGAGGATATGGCCTTGACAGGATTAGGTAACCTAGGATGCTACAAACAGCAGTAGAAGTTTAAAAAGGTCAAGCTTCAAATGAATGTTCGCTTTTTTACTGAGTGGCTATCATTTTCTCAGTTTATTTTCTGCTTTATTTTGCAGCATTAATTAGCTAACACAGTGCAGTAAAGTTTCCATGCTTTTCCACTCTAAATTACTCTTCATGTTTTGTATTTGCTTTAAATTAATGATATTTGAATGAAAAGTTATTGGGTGAGGTATTTTTCTGGAATCTGAGAAAATGAAGCACACGTTTCCAACCCTGACATAGATGGGGATGAGGGAAGAGGAAAAGAGTGATGGTAAGGGAAAGAGCCTCTGCAGCTGTGTAATCACAGCTGCATTACAGGATGCAGGAGACAGCACTGCTGTTGAGTGTGAATGGCGAACCTGGGTGCCCTAAGCACACCTGCATCTCAGTATGATTAGTACAGCACTCTCACTTTTAGAGAAGAATTACATGTTTTTAACTGCCTAAAAGGTAGCTGGTGTACATCATGCTGTCGAGGTGACACTGCTTCCCCTGAGTTTAGACTAGGCAACCAACTTTTTGATGATTATGTTGCAAAGACACTCACAGATGGAGCTTTTGCTAAAATCTTATTTGCTAGGATCTTGGCACAGGGTAAGTCCTATGTGGGAAATCAGATCTCTAGAACAAAAGGTGGCTCTCCAGAGAGAGATGGGCATCCCCACAGCAAGGGTCCTTGCAGCAATGTCTTCAGCTGGATTGTCTGACACTCCTCAACCCACTGCTCTGCTCAGTTCTTGCAGTTCATCTGGCACTGCTTCTGTGCGAGTGCCCCATCATATGCAAGCTCCACCACAACAGATTATTTCAAGCTACAGGCAAAACATCTCCTAATTCTCTTAATTGTCTACAAAAGACTGCCCCATTGGACTTTTCTATGTACAATTTGATCAATTTTGTGGCAGGAACCTCCTGAGAGTCTCTGAGATAGCACATTTCTCCACCCAGGTTGTTAATCAACATATTTAAGCACAGAAATTGGTCTAGGCACTGTGGGGTTTCCTGGGGGAAATCTTCAGGGCAGTCTCAAATTTCCTCTAGGAGAGCTTCTGCACCAATTAGTCAAATCCTTAATTGAAAGGGTGGCTAGAAGTTCGGTCAATCACTGTCTCAAGTCAGTCTATTGTCTAAATTACTCCATTATCTCCTCTATGCAGATGTATACATAGGGAGTTTCTGGATCACCCAAGGAGTTAATGACTTGAGTGCATCAGGTGTGCACACAGGCACAGCCTTGTTACTCAGCTACACCACAATTATAACTATAGGACAAACTTGAATTCATACTTATTTTTATGCTTGAGTTCTATGCTTCTTGCTGCAATTAAAAGCCAGGCAACCTGAAACTCAGCACCTCAGAAACAGTAGCATTGCCTGAGGAGTAAGACTCTAAATTATCACCATTTTTAACAGAAATTATTTTAAACAAGCTTTTTTAGAATAATGTTTTTATGCTTTTAACAGATTCAAATTGTCTTTGTAGATAATGCAATGTGATTACAAATAAATAGATATCCTTTAACAAATTTAAGGCTTAACCGATCTTCCTTGTGTAGGAAGGGCCTAACTGGAAAATGAAGTAAAAGACTTATGCATGTGCTTGTTCTTCTCTTTAGAACACTCAATATTATGCCTACAGCAAACTCACTGAGTTTGAAATGCCGGTCTAATGAACTAATTGTGGTCGTTCCTTTATTTGTACTTAGCTTTTCATAGGTCGTGGTAAATGAAAGCCAAATGACTACACCCAGCTTATGCTGAAGGTAACAAGCACCATTTACACCTCTATTCTCCTGTCAGAACAACTGAGCTCATCGAGAGTCATAGCTCTACGACTGAAACAAACCACCAGCCGATTACAGCTAGGTGCATCCAAGAAGCAAGAATGGAGGGGTAGCCAAGACAGATCTATCTCGTGAAGGTAATTCCCTTGGACATCATTTTGGGACACTGCATATGGTAATCTCAGTCATTGGGAGGTTACACACAATTTGTGACTGAATATTATAAATTCACACCTATTTTAGTTCCATATTTTGTCCTTTGTCTTATCAGTAGCAATATTAAGTTAAAAATAAGTAAGAAAGTGAACACAAAATAAGTCTCCCCACTGTTAAATCTCAGCTGTTGGAGTGCTTTACCCACCTCTTAAGAGTTATTACAAATACAGGGTCTGGCACTTGGTGCTCCTAAATCACTTTAGAAGCTGTTTTTAACTGGTATTTCTGAAAGAAAAGCATCTTAACTGAGGTGTTGTTAATGCAGGCTTCTTAATCTCAAGACTTTATTCCTCCCTGCAGAATATCAGCAATTTCTACTGACTTTAAATAGAGGCAGTTTGTGTCCTGCAGGGAAGAAAAAGACCTAGGGAACATTAACTAAAAAAGCTTTAACTCAGAAAACTGTAACTGAGGTCATCTTAATTCAAATACTTTACACTGTGCTGGCCTCAAATGAACTAATTTGAGACCTATGACCTTAACAGAGGGATTTCTCAATTGACATACTGTTAGCTGACGCAAAGTCTACCTGAAATAGCCTTAGGAGCTCTGTATAAGCATATTACTAAGCATCTACTACAGTAAATGTGAAGTTCTTCTGGATTTAGTAAAATCAGACATTCATATAGAACTTCTATGAGGAAAGCATCAGGTTTTTGGGTATTAGTAAGTTTTTGAGTGCAAGTAAGAAAGTAATAACGAATTCTGATGCAAGCAGATTAAAATATAAATTTATAAACCTTTCCTGTGCCATAAAGAAAGTTATGTAAAATCAATGTCTATGTTTCTCCTATTAATTAGAAGAGATCCAGACACTGAGTGTCGTAGGCAAGGCCCCAGAATAGCAGCTAGTATGTGTCTGAAAAATTTGGAGCTAGCACCATCTTTACAAAAGATTAGGTTTGCAAATATTTTTTAAAATCTAAATCAAAGCCAGGGATTCAGTTAACAAGAATATAAATGATCAGAGCTTATGTTCAGGACTCCAGCTTCCCCACATGGCTTTCCCTTACCAAATATAAGAGGCAGCCAGATAAGGATTTTTGCATGCTGAAGGAGAGCTCTGTATCTAAATGATCAATGTCCCACCCCTCACACCCCCTGCCCCTCCCCCCCCCCCAAAAAATCCAAATATAAATTTCCATGAAATAAAACCTGATAAAACAAAATAAATTCTTTTTAATTGTCCCAGTCATTACATCTCAGCTGGCAATGAGTACAGAATGGTTGCAGGTATCTATTTCAGCTTCTCAGCCAAAGTCTACCAGCCTGATTGCTTCCTCACAGCTATATGGTGTGGTCAACACACCACAAGGATTGGATAGACAGGTGGGTTTCAGCTCATTCCTGGGATAGGCTGTAATACCTGAGAGGAGGTAACAGAGCCAGAGGAGTACCAGGGCTTGAGAAGATAATGTGGGGAGGGAACTGTCACAGGCGAAAGCAAGGAATTGTGGATCTTTAGGATCTCTGCTTCCTAGGAGAGTTACCAAAGCATTTTCCCTTCTCTCAAAGGCAGATGAGCATAAAACTTAGTCTCGCCATAATAATTCACTACTGATTTTTTTAAGAGTTATAAAAGAGAAAGGGACAAATAAGCACAGGAAAACCTCCCAAAACATATATAGCAAATCTTTTAAAGAACTCATGTAGAATACATTTTCCCAATATGGGTGCACGAAACCCTAAGCAGACCCACACGGCTCAGGACTTTGTGCACATGTAATTCTGACTTCTATCTTCACATCAAGCATTTGGCAGGTAAACGCATGGACAGTTAAAAACATTCGGACTTTATTGCATAGTAACAGATGCTAAAACAATATAATACTTGGCAATATCTAAACAGAGCATCAGTGCATGACTGCTGCATCAGGATCCTTGTAACGGAATGCTATTATATACATAGGTTTAGGACAGAAAAAAACCAGAAGTTATATAATGTTCTGACTTCTCTTCCCACACAGAAATCCAAGAACTTTTCTGTTTTCATTTGAGCAAGATTGCTACTCTCAAAATTGTGTGTTAGATTTAGCTCCAGAGATTACATTTTTGTTCCCATGACTGTTTTTTTTGGATTTAATGCAGTCTGTTGATTTTGGAATGCTGAGTCTGACTACATATATCAGACAAAGGGATTGGATGTGTGCCTTCGATGTTCTCTTCACTTACAAAATTTGTTTTGCAGAAATGACATTTTTGGTGTAACAGATCTGAAGGTATTCCTTTGCTGCTATATTATGTCCCCTCAGAAGGATATACTTATATTTTTCTGCCTAATTTTCTTCTGTGATGTGTTAGTTGATTTCTATTTCTAGTTTAAAATTATACTTGCTTTATGAAAATTTTCTTCTTACAAAGTTTCATACACTTCCACCACACATGAATACAGTGATTTTATAATAAAAATTAATTGCTCTTAAGAAAAATGCTGAATTATGTATGTGGATGTCACACAGAACTTCACCTGCATTTTGAGAAATGATTGGTTAACCTGTGTTTCTCACTTTGTCTCTCTAATCACATTATTTTGCACCTTAAGGTCTTAACATGTTTAGAGTAATGACCAATATTACATAGAGCTGCTCATATATCTGCTAATTTATAATTTTTTACATAGTTTCTTTATGTACTTGCCTATTTGGGAATATAAGGGAAAATGTTGCTCTGTTGTTTGATGGTATAATTATGCTGCAGACTTCTGCCAGAACATCCATGTCAGTTGGGATAGATGTGGTGTGATTTGAGACTGATTTAGCTGTAGGAGCAAAAACTTATTGTGTAGACTACAGTGGCAGAACCATATTTTTGTCAGCACTCTGTGAGAAAGATGCGCTTTGCCAGACATAATAAAGATATGTAACCACAGTAAGAGAGCTTTACTGACATGATGGAACAGTTTAACTGTACTTAGAAAGTAGTTGTGGTTTGGATTTGTTTGGTTTGGTTTTGGTTTGG